>JAYESA010000009.1:150115531-150355531 GCA_036927795.1 Iris macrosiphon | reverse complement strand
TATCTATGTGTACAGTTGTAGACCTAAACCATATTATAAAGACTATATGGCATTCCAATGTGCAACAATGGAGTAATTCAATTTATTGAGAAAGTACGGTATCTTTTTCGATGGAATTACATTATCGTGGAAAGGTACGTCGATGGAAGCCGTAACATATTCTTCCAGTTCATCTCCTTCAGTGCCCGTTGCTAATGCTGACGGTGCTGGAGCTTTCCTGCAGAGTTTGACTGTCAGAGGTTCTGGGGTTTTTATCGCAGGATGCTCTTTGTGATGGATGTCCCTGCCTTTGGAGCTTGACTACCAAAGGTTCAGGAGCCTTTTCGTGAAGATTGACCACAATAGGGACAGGTATGTGGGCGGAGCATCATTTGAGATGGACTCTTAGAGGTTCAACTTTGGCTGAACTAACCTCTGCTTCATCGTCGGCGTCGTTGCCGCATTCATCCAGGTGGATCTGTTTATACAATATCGAATCAGAGTAGTAGGCTTCGACTCCTTTGAAAAGATCAACATTGGCAAATTTTATCTTGACGACGTCATTATTGTCAACATATTTCAGGCATTTGTGGAGAGTTGATGGTATTATCATGTATTCATGTATCCAAGGATGTCACAGGAGGACGTTGTAGGACACATCCACATCGATGATATAGCAAGTCACCTATGTTCGGAGGTTGCCCATTTGATATTTCAGGCGATTCTTCCCCATAGGATAACTCCTCCCTGCATTGAAGCCACCGATGGTCGTGTTGGTCGCTACCAACCGATGCATGGGGATCCCTAAGTTCTGGAGCAGACTCCGAGGGATGATGCTGAGAGATGATCCTGGATCAATGTGCATCTGGTCCACCTTGATGGCGTCGATATATCCTGTATAGTACAAGGGCCTATCGTGTCTGTTATTTTTGACAACATGTCTTGTTGTGATAACGTGATGTTCATGATTGCCTCAATTATATTGTTGCAGTGGGGGCATGTAGCAGGATCCTCGGTCGGTGGCTTGACTTGATCCAGAAAGGAGTCAACATTCTGTAATGCCTCACTTAGAGCGTCTCGAGTCTCTTTGGAGAGACTAAGGAGCTCAAAGAGTGATAACTTTACTGGGGTATTGGCAAGCTGTGCCAATTTGTCAAAGTTGTAAGGCTTTTCCAGCCCGTGAGCTACGTCTTTTCTCAGAGGTTTGTCAAAGCGAACATCTTTCTGCTTCTGCCTATCTGCTACAGGAGGTTGGGATGGACCTGGCTTAGATACTAATGGAATTGTGGGTACAGTCGCCGAAGGTGTAATGTCATCTGGGGCCGCATCATAGTCTCGCAGGTAGGTTTGCCCTGATCTGGTTACCCCAGTTAGGGCTTCGTCAGTCGATAGAGAGACCGTATGACAGGATCTGGTCTTCTTTTCTTTAGATTTGGCAGCGGAAGGCGCTGCTTGCTGTATCACATTTAGGACGATGTCTGGGTGAACCCATATGACTTTGCCTCGTAGAGTGGTGAGTGGTACCAGTCTAGCTGCTCGAGCTGGAGGGAGGTTAACGACCTTCATGGTTGTCTTAGGTATCGGGACAACACCGTTTTGGGCTTCTATCGCTGGAAATTCGTCGAATTGGAGGGAGACCATGTTTGCAGCGACTATCTTGTCCTCAAAGTCTAAAGTGGGAGCTTTGGAGTCTAGCAGCTGTTGGATATGCCTCTTCAACACATAACAATCTCGTATTGGATGATGGATATATCGATGGTAGTGACAGTATGTAGGGTTGTCGACCTGATCTACCTCATCTGGTTGTTTGATGTCAGTTAACTAGAGTTTATTGCCTTTCATCAGCACATGGAAAATCTTGATGACATCATCATCGTCGAACGAGTAATTTTCCGTCAGCTTGGGTGCTTCTGTCGGCCTTTGAGTAGGCATGGCAGAACTTTTGGACACATTGACAGTAAGAGCTTTCTTCCCTTTATTGTCACGGCCATTGGCGTTGATGTTGTTATTGAAGGGGCACTTCCTTCCATCATCGCTTGAGGGGAGTTGCAGTCCCAGTAAATGGACGTCTTTTGTATTTTTCTCTACTGCGACAGCGCTTATGATGAATATCGTCCAATCTTGAAGCAGGACTGAAGTTGTCCACAGTTTTATCGCATGTAGCAAATTATTTCTGTAAGTGTCCATCAAATAGCTATCAGGGATGCCCAGGGGAAGTTTCAGTGCCGCCTGCCTAAACATAAACAGTTCTATGTACTCTCGGACAGGTTCATTTTCTCTTTGAGCTATGTCCATGAGGGAGCTCATAGTCATGTTTATTCCACCATCGTAGAATCGAGCTATGAAAAGGCATCGAAGATCTTTGAACGATGAAATACAGTTGTCCGAGATACTACAAAACCAGTCGTAGGCTACTCCAGTTAGAGTTTCGATGAAGATCTTGGTAAGGATTACGTCGTCTTGAGGTACATGTCCCATCGTTGAATGAAAGTAATTCATGTACTGAAGAGAAGATGTCTTTCCATCGAACGGGATCATCAAGTGTGGCTTGTACATGGACGGGTATACTATATTTTCCACTCAGAAGGATAAGGTTGTCGTATCCCGGATTTCTGAAGCGCGTCTCAGTTGATCATCGAATAAAAACTAGCTCACAGTTCCCTGACTTCTCGGATTACGTCTTGAGCGTCGTCAGACGATAGTAGAGCGAATGATCGCAGTAAGGCGTGATTGGCCCCCATGGTAGGAGCGAAAGCGATCGTACTTGACTTCCATTTTTTTCGGTTCTTGGTTTGCTTGCTCCGCGACCCGTAGTGGTTGTGGGACTATACTTGCCTTGAGGTCCTGTACGGTTTGAGTCAGAGTTTGTATTGAGGCACTCATGGCTTGCATTATGGCTTAAAGTACCTCAAGATGTTGTTGATCATTGGGGGCTTGATCGTCTCCTGCCATGTATACATCCATTACATTGGGAGAAACGGATGGAACTATGGAAGCTTCAGTTTTTGCCTCTGACTCCTGAGCCTCGTTGTCTTCAGGAAAGGAAGTCATTGTTGCGTCGTCTTCAGAGTCTAGGGAATGGCTACCCCCAGCCCTGGTGATTGTACTATCTTTGCGGGCTTAGCTACCCCCAAGTAGATTATCGTATGTTCCTTGAGATACACTACCCCTATCTTTTTGAACCCTGAGGTATATTTTAACTCTCGACCTTTCCTTTCGTGCCATTGTTATTTTTAAATTTCGAGGACGAAATTTTTATAAGTTGGGTAGATTGTAAACCCCTGATTTTTCTAAAATTTTAAAACTTGGATTTTTCATAATTTTCTAGAATTTTCTGGGAATTTTCTGTAATTAAAATCAGGGTTTTAATTATTAAATGATTTTTAATTGATAATAAATAATATTAAAATATTATGGAAATAATATTTTTGGGTATAAAATGAAAAACTGGACTTAGGATAATTTTTCTGGAATTTATTGGGCCCCGGACCTATTTTAAAACACCTAAAAACTATTTAATTATTTATTTATTCATTTATTTATTTATTTATTTATTTATTTATTTGTTTTCCCGGCCCAGCCCAGCCCAGTCCGGCCCAGACCCAAGCCCATCAATCTAACGGGTCGGGTCGGGTCCACCCGCCGCCCGACCCGCTAGCACCCGCGACCCGCTGACTCAGCAGCCCTCTCCCCCACGACCGCTCGGCTGACCGATTCCTCCGCCCCGCTTCCAGCGTCGCCCCGCCCGGCCACGCGGCGCCTCACCCGGCCACGCGCCCCGCACCCCTCGGCCGACCCCGCCACGTCCTCCGCCTCCCTCGGCCTCCCCTCTCCCCCTCTCCAGCCCTATAAATCCCCCCCAACTTTTTCCCTCCGGCCAGATCTCCCCCTCCGACCGCCCTAGCCACTCCGCCGCCTGACCCTACTCCGCCGCCGACCTCGCCCCGCCGACGGCCCCTCTCCTCCTCCTTCTTCTCTGCCTCCCTCGGCCCGCGCAAACCCGCTCGGTCCAGCCGCCCCAAGCCAGACTCCGCCGTGCCTCCGCCGTGCAGCGCCGACGCAGCCCCGATCCGACGACACCGCCACAGCGCCGCCCTCCTCCGGCCACCGGAGCTCCACAGAACCCTAACCCTAACCCTAGGACTCCTCGTGTCGGACACGTGTCGAACTCGACACTCGGACACGATAAAATGCTGTTCTTCAAGCCCTGTTCAGGTACTCGTAACTTTCTGCTCGTAATCCCGTTTCTAATTTCGTCAATTGCAACGCGTAGCCTGCATGAGCCTCTCGGTGCCCGGGCAAACCGCTCGGGGCATCGCGTCCTGTGGCGATCGTGAACCGCGATCCAAAAACAGAAAAACAACGTCCCGTATCCGACTTTTTCTGAATCGAGCCCTAAACTTTGTGTACACACGTCGGATCGAAACGGAACTTGCGCCATCGGACTCGTAGCGATACGCTGGTCCTGTGACCCAAGTTTTGGTTCAATTCTGAGAACGTTGACGAAATCGCGTGTCGTGGGCCCCACAGGTCCCACTCGACGGGCGATTTTGTGATCGGCTCATCGGAATCCAATTCTGGAAGTTCCGTTGGGTTCGTATCATCGTTCCTGACCTGTTGACACTAAGTTTGGTAAATTTTGGAGACCTTTGACCCTGACACATTTTTCGGTGCAAAGCAGGGCCCATATGTGGACCCCGTTTTGACCCAAAATTGCCGTTTTTGCCCTTGTCTCCAAATTGGACTCAAGGACAGGCGTTTCTAGCTATTTGATATCTTCTGAGCATGATGGTAATGTTTATTTCAGCATCCGGAGACATTTTTCGAAATTTCCCGAGAACAGAACCGTAGTTGGGAATCCAAACATCAGGCAAGTACCTGCACTTCAAGTTTATTCTTTATATTATGGTAATTAGTTCCTTGCTCTACTAGCACCATTGGATGATTACACTTAGTGTTAGGATTTGGATTTCATGTCTTGCTTTTCGTGTCGGGAGGGAGAATACTAGGAGGCATGTAGTTTACCCTTTCCCCTGTCCTGACTGCTAGCTGTTGGTACGCGACTGTACCATCAGCCTTATACTCGATTATTCCTGACTGCTAGCCGTCTATGACGGCCTTATTAGCCTTATAACCCCCTACATGCCAACTATGTATTCTAAATACACAATTTCACACACACATAGTTCCAGTTGTCTTGTTGCAGTTCCATTTTCTTGTCTCATTATAATCCTGTTTCACTTATATTCCTGATTTTTAGTGCTTAACCTTAGTTAATTTTTAACTACTTATTATGCATATTCTTATCGTGATGCTTAGTCAGTTTTCACTACTTGTCATAAATATTTAGTTTAAGCTTTGTTGTGTATTGGTACTTTGCTCTTTTCCTGACTGGATCCGTTGATATTAGGCGATGGTGAGGACTATGCCCCCACCTTTTATGGCCCATATGACGTAGCAGATGATACTTTTGAGGAGCCGGTTCCTACTCAGGAGACTACTTTTGAGGAATAGTTAGCCAGTTAGCTAGTATTTTCTTTCAGCATAGTACTCGGGTTTGTCCCCGATTTATCTTCTGGTTCTGTAATAAATTATGGATTTGGATGTCACAAAACTTGGATTTATGAAATCTTAGCATTCCTATTTCCTGTTATTATCCTTGTCTATTTATTTACTGTGAATGAGCTAGATTTTAAATTACCTGTGAATATGATCTAGACAACGTACTACCGCCGACACTGCGGCGTAGGCTGGACGTACTCGCGAACCGGTGCCCGATTAATTTGGGTGCGGGTCGTGACAGCTACCCCCAAGTAGATTATTGTATGTTCCTTGAGATACACTGTCTTCTTGGAATGATGGGTTGGTATGAAACACCAGAAGGTTGCTACCCCTAGCTTTTGTTCTCGAGCGGGTGCCTTGGAACACCCCTACGGTACGTACCAGCTTACTACCTCGCGGTTGGTTCCTTGATGTACTAGTAGAGACTATTGGATTGGATGAGTTCTTTCCTGAGATCTTCTTCGCAAAAGGGGACCTCCATGTTGAAAAGCATGAGGCCATCAACAATTCCTCCTCTTTCTTGTGCATATGTTGCTTGCGACACTATCGAACTGATTTCACAGGCTGCAGTCGCTAGAATACCGACTGTCTGGTTGGAGGAGCTACTGTCTTAGTATAACAACAATTAATAATGATGCTGGCACAAGTGTGTCCAGGAGAGGATACTTCATGTGGAGGAGTTGTTTCTCTCATCTTGCACTTGTGACTGATCACATTGCGCAGATTAGACCATGGAAACTACACTTTTACATCCATTTCATGTGCGTAGCCAAGCTTTGCGCATGAGTGTGAAAGTGAAAAGTTTTCTTTCTGGCCGGGAGTTACGAAGGAAGCTTCAGATTCATATTGTTACACTAGAAGATCCCACAGATCAAGATCAAATTCCTTCGGTTCTTGCACAGAGACTGCACCCAGATCGTTAGTGGAAGACTTGACGTAAGACACACCCACTTCCTGCTCGCAACCAAGTTGGGTGCATGGGTCTGTGAACACAATTTTTGCTCTCCGTCTTGGTTCCTGCACAGAAAATTTACCCAAGTGGTTTTTGAAAGTCTTGGTAGGTTGGCCCATATCTGGAGCATTAGGTATGGGATGCCCCTATAAAATTTTCCATAAGTAGCGCGTGTGACAACCAGCGACGCATGCTTTTAGTGGACTGCTTGTGCAGCCCCTCGAGCGTACGTAGACCGAGTTGCTTTGGATTTCTTTAAAGTAGTACTCACTAGCGCATAGTACATAGAATCTATATTAGCACCATAGGAGATTCTGCCAAAGACAGACTCTCGCTCTTTGGCTTTGATACGTGTAGAAGACCTCATGTGCCTGCAATGTGTTGTAGTGTGCTTTTTCTTTAGCACATCTTGCTGTGGGAGCATCTCTTGATATTCAGCACTATTCTTCTCAAGAGGGTGTTGGAGACAGAAACAGGATATGCGTCGACCTGATGCGCATCCCCAACGGCGGGGGCTGGCAGTGCATCTTTCGCGGACTGTGGGTGCGGCGCAGCGGCCTTGGCGACCCAAGTCTTGTGAGGTATTGTGGACCTCAATGCGGAGCTTGTCTTATCCAGTATCTCTTCGAACACCTATTGGTCAAAGCGAACCACCAGCATTCTCTGGGTCGAACCCAGCTTGCTTTCATAGGACTGCGTCACCAACTTAGGAGAAGTTCTTTCCCAGTAGACTCGCCATTTTTGTCGACATCGCAAACAAATATGGGAAACGTTGAACGGACCTTTTGTATTAATTGAAATAGAACAAAATTGTACAAAAGAAACTGTAATGTGTAGAGTTTTGAGTACAAAATAAATCTGGACAAGTGTGATCAAGTCTGCAGTCGACTTCTTTACTCCCTTGAGGGTCCAACGAGAGAATGGCGAGGCCATCGGGAACTTGAGTATGCGACTCAATGGAGGTACCTTTTTTGTCTTTATTTTGCCTTCTCCTTCTTTTTTCGCGTTTAGGAGACGCCCACTATTTATAGTCTTCAAAAGATCATGGATGTGCGCAGATTTCATGTTGTCGCATATTATCTTCCAAGAATGATGGTTGGAGATTTGTAAGAGCATGATGCGCTATGGCTGCCACGTGACTATTTAAGATCTGGGGTTGCTAATGCCCATAATCCGTGCAACACATGTCATGAGCTGATTGCTTGAAGATCTTGGTTGTTAATAACAGAAAAATTTGATTGCGTGGGGTTTTTAAGGGAATATTGCCGCATGAAAACTCTAGTGAATGAGGAATACTGCAGGATGGGAACACTACCGCATAAAATATTGCCTCATGGGACTTTAATTGTGCTGCTATTAGCGCATGAATATATTTGGCGCATATCTGCCTTTAGCGCATGGCCTTGGCTGTGTTTGGCGCATGACTGCCTTTAGCGCATTTCCTTGGCTGTATTCGACGCATGATTGCCTTTAGCGCATGGCATTGGATGTATTCGACGCATGACTTTGATTGCCCCTTGATTGCTTTTGGCGCATGACTGCACATGGCTCGTGGTTGCCTTGGGCGCATGGAGTAGATTTTTTTAGGCTTCTACAGAGACCAGGGAAGGATTTGGAAGAGCTTTGCTAAATAAAATGGTAGTGAGAAATGGAAGGGAGCTCCGGACTACTTATAGCTGTCAAAGGCGGCGGCGATTGGCGGTGGAAGAAGCTTCAGGAACCGTCGGGAAGGTCGGTGGCTAGTAGGCGTCGAGAATGTTCGTGAATCACCTGGACTTGTTGGTGGCCTAAAGTCGGTGGAGAAGTTTCTAGATCCGGCGCGGGGATGGGTCGGTGGTCCGTTAAGAATCGGCGGATTGGGAAGCTTCTAGTAGGAGAAGGATAAAGAAGAAGAAGAAGAAGAAGAAGAAGAACATGTGTGAATGTCTTACTTAGCCAATGTTTGACTTAAAGGCTATGTCGGGTCTTAACTCTTTACATTCGGTTAGTCAATGGTTCGGGTCTTAACTGTTTACATTCGGTTGGTCCAATGGGTCAGGTTTTAGGCCCAAAACTTATTTGCAAACTTATTTTAACCCTATAATAATATAAATAAGAGCAATACTAGCAATAAAATAATAAAATTATACTTAAAAATATTTACAAAGAGGAATATTGTACTATTTTTAAACAAATTTCTTTTTCAAGTACTGGAAAAAAATTTGGATTCTCAGGAAAGAAGAGCTACAAATCTCCCCCCTTTTAAAATTTCTTACTCGAAATTTCAGGAGTAGAAGTTTTGAAGGAAAATAATGTGGAAGAAAGGTACGATTGTGAAATGTCTTCTGCTTGCGATCCCCGATCTCCTATGGCTGTTTGAAGCTGGGTCCCACCTCAGTTAGAGTCCGTAATGTTGTCGCCTCGCCATGGTTGGATTACCATAGAATAACAAAATTTTAAATAGGAAGATCAAGCATGATAGGAAAGTCAACTGATGAAACATTTTGGCCTAGCTGAGATTGGGTCTTCAATTCTTCATGCTTTATTCCTTTGTCTAATTTTGCTTCACTCTTCCATCACAGTTCTTCTGAAAATACTAATGATGCTAGAAAAACTACCAAGTTAAATAAAACATTAAAAGAATAAGAAAGAACCTAGAATCATATCTGCAGTCACCTCAGTCCCTTGGATCTTCATGGTAAAAGCCCATCCCTGACGTGGTGCTCCGTGCTGCTGAGGTCTAGGTGGTGGGTCCTGCTGAACTGGGGCTGGTCCTTTTCGAGTGAATGCTATGGGGAAATCCCCCACCTGATGACTGGCAGATCCACAAGCTAAGAAATGACCCAATCTCTTGCGGCACACATCAACGTGATGACCCGGCCTATTACAAAATACACAAGAAAGGTTAGTGTGATTATTCTTCTGTTGTTGTGGTAGTGCCAGAACTCCGATAGGTAGACGATACTGCTTCTGTTGCTGGACCTACTGGAGCTGCTGTGGAAGAGTCATCATCTGAGTGTTGGGGTTCTTTGTAGAGCTCAAGTAGCTACTATTGCCTCCGCAATCATCCCGATATCTCTTCGGACGAGTGTCCAATTTAACCTCTATAGCCTGAGCAACGAACAACCTCTCTGCGTAAGTCCTCGTGCCATTAACAATGACATGAATGTCGATCTCCTTTACTAGACCCTGACGGAATCTCCTAGCTCGGTCCTCAGGATCACGAACATATAGTCAGCAAAGCGACTAAAATGGCTAAACTTTACATCATACTCATCTACCGTACGAGTACCCTGCTCTAGATTCTTGAACTATCTCTCCAAGGTCTCTTTAGCCACAGCGGGAAAAAAATTTGGCTTGAACAATTCCCAAAATCTCTTCCAAGTCAGTCCCTGAACAGTAAGCTTAGGCTCATTTCTGAACTAAGTCCTGGCTAGATCTAGGAACTATAGTCCTGCGGCTTTGATCTTCAGGTCTTCCGGAAGTCTAGTGACACAGAGAAGTTGCTCAATATCCTCTAGCCACTCGTCTGCATAAATGATCCCCTCCATACCTTCGAACTCTCTGGGTTTAAGCTTCTTGAAGTCCAGAATAGTTCCAAACTTAGGCTAGGTAGTCTGCTGCTGAGTTGTCACCTTGTCCATGGCGGCCAAAGTGACTAGGTCGACATTTTCCACGCTCTCCCTTATAATAGCAGTCTGATCCCACTTAGCCTCAACTAAGCCTCGAATTTGGTCTCGCTTAGAGTTTACTAACCCTCGGATCTGGTCTCGTTGGGAATCTACTAAGCCCCAAATTTTTTCGTAAAGCTGAGCTCCATCAAGGGGTGAGGATCCTATAACGAGAGTAGTAGATGGAATAGTGAGAGTGCCACCATGTGGTGGAAATGGGGGAGGAGTTCCAGTAACCTCTTGGTCTCTCGGGTGAGCAGACGATGCTCCCACGAAAGCCCCAATGTTGGGGGTGCAAACTCGCGTATCCTTTCTTCCCTTTGCCATTCTCTGGAATGGAGGAAAGAGAACATAAGTGTCCATAAGGAGATACGACAAAATGCTAAGGAAATAATGATAAGGGCAATAAAATAGTAAAGTGTGAAAATGCACTCCAATACGGTCCTATGCTGTGATAAATTCCTAGACTAACAGGTTCCCCAATAGCACTCTAAGTCCTAAGTACTATTAGGCTAAGACCCGCACTTGCAATATCGGGTACGAGTGCATGGTCATGCTCAGCCTACGTTGTCGTTGACAGCGGTAGTCAGCTGTCTAAGCCTTAGCAATCTCTCAAAAGGAATATCAATCCTTTATCACAACATCTAATCACGATCTCGTGTATGCAATCACAATACACCACCATGTTCCACCATTTATTACACCTTTACATTAATATGTCCGAAAACAAATTCGGTGAAACTAAAGGCAACAACATCCTCAACTCTCTCCAATATGTACAGTCATCCAAGTACAACCCTCACGATACACAACTGAATAGGAAAACAACTAGACAAAGGTAATCCTAAGTCTCTGGGACGAACTCATAGTCCTGAGTAGCGTCTATCTCCTGTAAGCCATAGTAGCTAGGATAGAAGTCCTCATGCTATGCGACAGATCTAATCAGGAAAGGAGCAAAGTACAACCCCGACAAGAAACACGATACAATATAAAACTGAAATGCAACAAGTAATAAAATAAAATAACTAACCTGCAATACTGGACAATATGCAATAACTGAAATAATGGAACAATAAAATAATATACAATAAATAATTAAGACTCGTGATCGAAATACTGTTTCGACACATGATCGGCTGGTAACAATAATAGTAAAATAAGGTGTGGCTTAATCGTACGTGCAGTGTACGATTAGGCTATTCACAATAACCTAGCTAAGTTGGGTGTAGTCACATATCTACTCGGTATTTCTCTATTCTCGTAATACAATCAATGAGACACAATACAGTCAATGAGAGACAATACAATCGTGTCGACCTTGTATCCAATATGAGAGCAATAAACAATGCAGAAATACAAATTAACGAGTTCAAGTTGGTGTACTTGCCTTTATCCTTGGGATGAGTAATGGTGGGGAAAAGATGTTCCTAAAAGATAAGATAAATATTCATTAGATTCTTCCAAATCTATACTAATCAAAAATTCTAACTTAAACTTAGTCAAGCTATTAATCTTCTAACTTGTTATTTTCTTAATTATTTATTAATCTAACTAACTAATTCTCAATTAATCATTAAACTTACTTATTATACTTAAGAATGGTCTAACAACCTAATCTGTTCTGATGATCATTGATAAGCAACTAACCCTAAGTCCAAAGGCCACAAATAATCCATTTGTCGGCCCAATAATGCTGGCCTGACTGACCGAACCTAAATCTTGGCTTAGTCCAAACTAACCCGAAGCTCCACAAAACATCTGTTATTTTGAGCGTTAGGTACAATTTAAACCTAAACATAATCGCCAAAACCGAGTCCAATTCATTCTTCTCAACTGGACGTTGGAGTATGCCTTTGAGAAGGAATTGCAAATGGGACACAAGGACCCTGCTACTGGATACTTGAACCCTATCATCACCTATATGCCCATATTGACACATAAATGATCAGAATACCCAAGCCTGTGTCCACGTGAGTCAGACAAGGCACAGGTGTCGGCCCACTGACAAAAAATATGCTCAGAATAATAAATCAATTGATACAAGGATTTAAATAGGCGATGAACCAACGAAATATACCTGAATTAAATTGAATCAGTCCCGAACACAGAGACACGATCTAGACGGTTCAGACAGTCCTCTCTGTGTTCAGATACAAACTGGACTCCCCTTGAAGCAATACATCGAACAATTGGTGATCAAGAACAGAGGAAAATATTTCAGAGTTTTGTTTAAATTCTTAAAGTGATGTAAATAAGAGATTAATCTAAAACTAAGACTCCAATTTGAATTAAACTCGAGATTACGGTCGTCGTCTGATCGTGATCGTCTCGGAGATGAACCGATAGAACACCTTGAATTCGACACGATTCTCTATCGAGCTCACCCCGGAGTTTGGCACTTAATGAATGATGAAGTCGATCGGCTATAGATCGCACCCGACGATCACGCGGTAGTGAAGAAGGCTACACCATCCGAGCAGAAGACCTCAGTCGCTCGTCGTTGCCAAGGAGACCTAGCGGAGGAGGAGCACTTGCACGAAGATGCCATGGCTGAGTCCTTCCCGAGCTTGGTCGCCATGGCTAGGTGGAACAAGAAAAGGGAGGAGACCAGGGAAGGATTTGGTATAGCTTGGCTAAATGAAATGGTGGTAAGGAATGGAAGGGATGTCCGGGCTACTTATAGTTGCTTGAGGCGGTGGCTATTGACACGGTGGAAGTGTAAACCTCCTGATTTTCAGGATTTTTAAAATTAATTTTCAGAATTTTTCTGGATTTTTCTGTAATTTTTTACTAATTAAATTCAAGATATTTTAGAATTAAATAAATTTAAATATTTTTATTAAATATTAAAATATTATAAAAATAATATTTTTGGGTGTAAAATAAAATATTAGACATAGGGTAATTTTTCTGGAATTTATTGGACCCCAGAACCATTTTTAAAGACCTAAAAACCCCGTTTTAAATAAACCAGGTTGAACCGGGCTCAAACCGGACTGAACCCGGTCCAACCGAACCGGATCGGCATAAACCCAACCCTATCCCTAACGGGTCGGGTCCTACCCGACCCGACCCGCTCACCCCTCTCTCCCCCGCGTTTTCCAGCACCCCGCCCCACCCCGCGGCCACGACGGCCAAGACCCGCCTCCGCCCGCGACGACCGGCCCCACGATCCCCTCCCCGCTCAGCCTCTCCCGGCCACGCCCCCGGCTCCCTCTCCATCCCCACGCCCTATTTAAACACCGCCTCCGCCACCAGCACCTCCTCCCGTCGTCCCCAGTCCACCGGCCAAGCCACCACCGCCATCGCCTCTCTCCCCGCAGCCTCCTCCGCCGGAAACCTAGCCGCCTCCACCCTGCTCCTCCTCCAGCGCCACGCCCCGCCTCCCCAGAGCTCCGCCCCGCCTTCACCTCTGTCTCCTCCGGCCGCCTCCGCTGCCCCTAGACCCAGCTCGGCAACCCTGCACTGCCCCCACCGGCGATCTCCGCCAGCACGCCGCCTCAGCCGCAGCCCGACGACCCCGCCGCGAGCAGCCACCTCCTCCGGCCGTGCCCCTGCCGGAACCCTAGTCGCCGCGAGCGTCGCGCCGCCCCGCGAAACCCTGTGAATTCAGCCCTTTTCGGAGCCCTGTTCAGGTAGTCGTTTCTCTCTCCTTGCTGTCCTGTTTTCCGTTCCGTCTGCTGTGACGCGAACCCTGCGTGACCCTCTCGATACCAGTGCAACTCGCTCGGTGTGTCGCGTCCTGTGGCGATCGCAAACTGCGACCCAAAATTAGGAAAACTAACACCCCATTTTTTCCCGGAACTGAGTGCGCCCCGCTAAACGGGATGACTTGGTCGTGTGCGGATTTCACCGAAAGGTGAGCACCGTTAATATGGACGTGTGAGATTTTGCGAAAGTTGATTTGGTTGTGCGTGCACACCGGAATCAACGCGTATCCGTCGACAACGTCCCGTATCGGCCCCGTTCTGGAACTCATTATAACTTCGTGTACACACGTCGTATCAAAACGAAACTTGTGCCATCGGACTAGTAGAAATACGCTGGTCCTGTGGCCCATGTTTGGTTCGATTCTGAGAACGTTGACAAAATTGCGTATCGTGAGCCCCACGGCTCCACTTGACGGGCGATTTTGTGATCGGCTCATCGAAATCTAGTTCTGGACATTCCGTTGGGTTCGTATCGTCGTTCTAAACTTATAGACACTAAGTTTGACGAATTTGGAGAACATTATCTTTGGCACATTTTTCGGTGCGAAGCGGGCCACATGTGGACCCCGCTTTGACCAGAAACTGTCACTTTTGCCCCTGTGTCCAAATTGGACTCAAGGACAGGCAATTCTAGCTATTTGATATCTTCTGAGCATGATGATAATGTTTGTTTCAGCATCCGGAGACGTTCCTGAAGATTTCACTAATACCAGAGCAGCAGTTGGAAACCAAACACCAGGCAAGTGTACCTTGCCAACTTGCAGTGATTCCTGTTATAGTATTTGCTTGAGTTCTTTGTACATATAAATATACTCTTGATATAAATGTTCAACCTAGGACCGTGTGACATTTCTTAGCGTCTGAATAACATTCGGGTGTCGACGCCGTACGCGGAGTCGGGTAACGTCACTAGAGATTGATATCGCGACACTTTATATATTTTCGTGCTTGCATTATAAAGTACGTCATACCTCGGGACACTTAACACTATTCATGTGATAGAATCTTCTGAGATATTCATGGTGATTCTGTATAGGCTACAGGACTTGTGACATAGATATTACATATGCTTAGCTATCATTATGACTCGCTGCATCAGTTAGAGGTCATGATCGTGCGTGACATGGACATGAGACATCGTGAACATGAGATGTGTGATTACATTGGGTGGGGAGAGACTTACCATACAAAAGGCTGATTATATATATATATATATATATATATATATATATATATATATATATATATATATATATATATATATATATATATATATATATATAGTTATCTGGAGGTGCCTTAGACTCTGACACAGAGCTTTGGCACATGTACTGGCCCTTCAAAAAAATGCTGCTATGGGTTTCCCCAACACAGAGCCTATAGTAGTCTCAGCCTGAGTATGATTAATGCTCTCACTTGCATATCACATAGCTGGTTATATAGTTTACCCTATTGATTCATTTATTATTGCACTGCATTTATTTTGGCTTGAGTTATTCTTGTACCTTGCTATGTCCCCTGATGACCTGGATCCGGATTGTGTCCCCGGGTTTAGCCGAGGAGATCTATCCTGAGGTATACGGGACAGGAGCATACATTGGAGCAGTACTAGAACCCGAGGACGAGGTCGTGCCAGAGGAGTTCTCCTGAGTATTGGCTTTATATACTCAGTTGTTCCTATTTCTAGTTACTTTATTTCATATCTATTACATTGATGTATCAAACTTATTCTCGGGTTGTTCCCCGAGACACTTTTATTGAGACTGGTTAGATTACATTTATTTTAATTTATTCTGGCATTTAACCTGTGATTATCTTCTGTGGATGAGATTAGAATAGACTGTGACTTGTATCGTAGACCTATTTAATGTTGTTACAGCTTAAGTACACCCTAATAGGTCCATTAAATTGGGTTTGTCCATTGGTATGTGCTGCTGGCCATTGCCACGTGTCCAGTCCCTCGGTATTTTGGGACTGGGGTGTGACAGGCAGAAGCTTCAGGAACCATCGGGGGAGGTCGGTGGCTAGTGGGCGTCAGGAATGTTCATGAATCACCTGGGCTCGTCGATGGTCCAAAGTCGGTAGGGAAGTTTCTAGATCCGGCACGGGGATGAGTCGGTGGTCCGTTAAGAGTCAACGGATAAGGAAGCTTCTCGTAGGAGAAGGAGAATGAAGGAAAAAGAAGAAGAACATGTGTGAATGGCTTACTCAGCCAATGGTTTGACTTAAAGGCTATGTCGTCTTAACTCTTTACATTCGTTTGGTCAATGGGTCGGGTCTTAACTGTTTACATTCGATTGGTCCAATGGGTCGGGTTTTAGGCCCAAAACTTATTTGCAAACCTATTTTAACCCTATAATAATATAACTAAGAGCAATTTTGAGGACGTTACAATTTGGAAACCTTCTAGTAATAGAAGTCCAAGATGGCATTGTCCCAATCCCTAAGGCGACAATGGAGATTGTAAATCTCCCACCAACCCGCAACCAAGCAGAAGGGTTGGTACCACTTACTACTCCACATGGTGAAATCATGTGGGTTCATCCAGATCTACTCTCAGACATGGAAAACGAAGCTCACCCTCAAAGGAAGCACATGGATAAGAAGAACCACGGAACATGTCACATGGTTCTTCCGGCCATTGCCGACGAAGCTCTATCCGGTGAAACCCGGTCCGGTAAATCCTACTTGCAAATTTATGATCTGGTTTAGGAGGATGCTACACCTTCAACCGTCGTACATGCTTCTCCAATAGTACCTGAAGCATATCCGTCCACGCCTTCCACGATGGACAAACAAAAGCAAAATGAGACTCGCTTCGACAAGTCTCTGAAGAAGAATTCTCCACCGGGGTTGGACAAACCCTACAACTTCGACATATTAGCACAACTTGCTATTATGCATGCAAGGTTGTCACTCTTCGAGATTCTTCGTCTCTCCAAAGAGACCTGAGACACTTTGAGCGAAGCATTACAACGTGATGACTCCTACTTGGCCCAAATCAAGAAGCCAGTTGAGGACCCTACTGCATGCTTCCATTACCACAGCGTGATGTAAATAATTCCTAATATAACATTCTCTCAGCAAGACATATTTCTGAAAAGAACCGACACGATATACCTCTGTACTATATAGGATATATCAGTGTCATCAAGGTGGATTGGATGTATATTGACCCAGGCTCATCGCTCAATATCATTCCTCGAAGTTTGCTACAAACCTTGGGAATCCCGATGCACCGACTATCTGCCACCAATACAACCATCAGCGACTTCCATGCAGTAAGAAGCTATCCTCGGGGAAAGATTCGTCTAAAGTGTCAGATAGGCGATCTATAAACTGAGGTCAGTAGCTACGTCATTGATGTAGACATATCCCACAATATTTTGCTGGGGGGGCCCTGGATACATGAACACATGATTGTACCGTCAACCCTTCATCAGTGCTGAAGTACATCGATAGCGAAGGAGTCGTCAGAATCGAGTTTGCTGATGTCGACCCTTTCAAAGGTATTGAAGATTACAACCCTGACTTGGTGTTGTATAAACGAATGCACCAGGAGAAGGGGATATTAACACTGATGATGAGGCTGAAGCAGATTCAGCTTCTGAATTACCTTTAAGGATTCGAGTAAAATGATGTGTCACCAACACTCCTATCCCTATTGTTGTCAGAATTTGTAAGAAAGACGTAGAGCCTCTTGTAATTAATCTCCGCAAAACGTCCTACGAGAAAGGCTGGATCGCCTACTGAAGAATCTTTCTAGTATAAAGATCTTCGAAACTTTGGTAGTGAACCTTCGTCGCCTAATAAGAGGGATCCTGATCCACCTCTTGCATTAGTAGCAGACATAGAGAATGACGAACTTGAAGAGTATGTTAGCACTCGAACTTATGTTCCTTTCTTTGATGATGTAATCCCCGATAAGGAGATATTGTATTTTCTGAATAAAGTGTTATCTTTGAATTACTCTGATGTCGAACACATGAGTACTATGTACTCCTTAGAACATGCCCTAAGTCCACAGTTACATGTGCCAGTGACAGAAACTTACACGGTAAACAAGGTACTCCCATATATAGGTGATTGCTTCATAATTCCAACAAAGAAGAAGGGAGAAAAACTACCATCTTTGGTAGGGTAGAAAGATGCCGAAACTTCCTCCTAGACGAACTAGAACCTGAGAACAGCAAAATGCAGCTTTACCGTTATAGCTCGCAAGCCAAGAACATCATCCAGAAGATGGGTTACGACTTGAAGAGTGACAAGGGCCTAAATACAGCAAAGGGCGACTTTGTCATTATGTCACTTTGCTCCTAAAGGCAACTCAGAGACATATTATCAACGAACCGGTCATGATATGGGATATGTTATGCCTCTAAAAATTCCTACGTATTCAGAAGAATAAGTCAAGATGCATTCTCACTCATCAGAGTCTTCTATTTGGGACTTCGATGCAAGTATCAAAAACATATTTAAACAACCATTATACATCAATATGGCGTCAGTAGACCAGGTCAAAGATGATGATCAATCAATCGAGCTCTTTGAAGTCGAACCTTGGGCTCAACGATTAGAGTCTCAGTGGGAGCTGCATTTCGAGCAACGAGAATCACCTACCGAAGGCGAAGTGGTGCAAGTTGACCTGGGAGATGAGTCCTCTCCCAAGTCTATATTTATTTACAAAAGCTTTTTTTGTGGAAGACCTTGAATCCCTCATCCAGCTTATAAGAGATTACATCAAAATTTTCGCATGGAGCTACGAAGACATGCCAGGGCTGGATCCTCAGATCTTAATGCACATACTCAATATCCTGCCGAATGTTAAGCCGGTAAAGCAACATCAACGACGATTTCGTCCGGACATCATGGATGCAATCGAATAGAAGTGAATAAGCTGATAGCAAGTGGCTTTATTCGCGAACAACAACACCCAGATTGGGTAGCCAATATCATTCATGTCATAAAAAAGAACGAGAAAATCCCAGTCTGCATAGACTATCATAATTTAAACGTAGCATGTCCAAAGGACGAGTTTCCTCTTTCGATCACAGATATGATGATCAACAACACTTCTGGTTTCAAGAAAATGTCCTTCATGGATGGATTCTCAGGCTATAACCAAAGCAAAATGTTCCCTGACGACGAGAATCACACATCTTTCTGAACACCATTGGGGGTATAATGCTATACGGTGATGCCCTTCGGTTTAAAAAATACATGGGTGATATACCAACGAGCTATGAGCATAATTTTTTGCGAACATTTACGAAAAATAGTGGAGTGTTACGTTGATGACATCGTTGTCAAGAGTTGGTTCAAGGACGATCACCTCCATGACTTGAGAATAATGTTCGAACTAATGCGTGCACATTAACTCAAGATGAATCCAACTAAGTCTTTCCTAGGAGTCTCTAGCGACAAGTTCCTTGGTTTTTTCATAACTTTAAAGGATATTAATCTACACCCTGAGAAGACAAAATATATCCTTGACATGCGTCCTCTGAAGAATCTTAAAGAGTTTTGTGGTCTTTAAGGAAGATTGGCATACATTAGGAGATTCATATCTAATCTCTTCGGAGGTGCCAATCATTCATCTAGCTAATGAAGAAAGAGTCTCTTTAATCTGGATTGAAGAGTGAGGGTGTGCATTTGATGATATCAAGGAGTATCTTATGAATCCTCCAATTTTGGTAGCTCCAGTTGTGGAGAAAACTTTCTTACTTTATGTTCGTGCGATGTACTATTCTCTTGGTGCACTTTTGGCTCAGAAAGAGTGATAAAGACCATGAGCAGGCTATTTACTATATCAGTAGGATGATGGTTGATGCCGAACATAGATACAACCATGTTGAAAAAGAAATCTCGCCTTGATATTCGCTATCCAGAAGATACATCATTATGTGACGGGGCAAACGATCTACGTTATTTCGAGAGTTAATCCTCTCAGAGTGCTCATGACTAAACTAGGTGCACTGAACTCTCGCCTAGCTACATGGACAATGCTGCTTTCCCCATACAATATGATGTTCGTTCCTCAAAAAGCAGTTGAAGGTCAAGTACTTGCCAATTTTTTTGCAGCACATCCAGTGCCAGAAATATCAAAACTCTACGACGGCATTCCGGACGAAGTCTTAGAATCTAACACAATAATGAACGAATCTATTTGACAAATATTCTTTGATAGTACTTCAAGAATATGACCCAAGGGCAATATCGTCGCAAGAGTGGGGGTAGTGGTGTCTCCCCCGATAATTTAGTCATCTTTCGTGCATATTCTCTCATGGAAGCATGCTCCAATAATGTGCAGAATATAATATTAATATCATCGGTCTTTATGTAAACCCCCTGATTTTTCAAGAATTTTTAATTTGAATTTTTCATAATTTTCTGTAATTTTTCTGGGATTTTTTTCTGTAATTAAAACCTAAGTATTTGGTAATTAAATGATTTTTAATTGCTGTTAAATAATAATAAAATATTATGGAAATAATATTTTATGGTGTAAAATAGAAAACCGGACATAGGGTAATTTTTTGTGAATTTATTGGACTCCGAAAACAGTTTTAAAGCCCTAAAAACCAAGATAGAATTAAACATAAATAAAATTTTGACTGAACCCGGTTCAATTGAACCAAACCAACCCAAACCAACCCAGACCCGGTTCAACTGAACCGAACCCAACCATATCGGGTCGGGTCGGATCAAAACTCGACCAGAACCCGCAGACCCAAACCCGCACTTAAACACTAGCGGGTCGGGCCGGATTCATGTTGGACCCGAACCCGCAGACCCAAACCCGTTAACCGCCGAAACCCTAATCTTATCGGGATCACTGTTCCGGCTATTTAATAGCCTCGACTTCTGTGCCCCGCCGTCGTCGCAAAATCCTCTAGACTCTTCTCCGTCGCAGCACTCCCTAGCCGGAACCCTAATCGCCTCACCGTCCTTCTCCCTCCACCATCTCCAGCGCCGCCCTCTCCACCATCACCACAGCCTCCCATCTCCGCCGATCACCGACTCCACAGACTTCCTCCGCCGCTCCCCTGCTCGACCCCTCGCCTCACCGTCCCTCTCCATCCGCTCGACCATCGACCACCATCTCCCCTCTTCCTCTCCCCGCTCCACCGTCGAAGCCCAGCACCACCACCACCATCTTCTTCCTCCACCCGTCCCAGATCTCTTCGCCGACCTCGAACCTCCACCACCCAGCAGTCAGCCCCGCTCGACCCGACCACCGATCTAACTCCCCCAACGTCGCCTCCGTCTCCGCCTCACTCCCCGTCCCCAGCCGCCTACCCACCTCGAGCCCCCATCTCTCCTCCCCTCGACCAAGTCTCCTTCATCTCCCACCACCAGCACCACCACACGACTCCGCCACAGCCGCGCCTCGTCGAGCAGCCCCTGACCGTCTCCGCCGTGTCCGTCGAGCAGTCCCTGACCCGGACACAGTAGCCCCTGACCCGGACACAGCAGAAACCCTAGACCGGGCACAGTTTCCTCGTGTCGCATCTCCTCGCGGACACAAAGAACCCAGTTTCACGGAGCCCTGTTCAGGTAGCATTTTCTCTCTCCTCGTTGCCCCATTTTCTGTTCCGTCAGTTGTGACGCGTAGACTGTGTAATCCCCTCGATGCCCGTACAACCCGCTCGGTGCGTCGCGTCCTGTGGTGATCGTAAACCGCGATCCAAAAACAGGAAAACCAACGCCCTATTTCACCCCGAAACTGAGTGCGCCCCGCCAAACGGGACGACTTGGTCGCGCGCGGTCTTTACCGAAACGTGCACACCGTTGATACGGACGTGCGAGATTTCGCAGAAGTTGATTTGGATGTGCGTGCACACCGGAATCAACGCGTATCCATCGACAACGTCCCGTATCGGTCCTGTTCTGGAATACGTCGTAACTTCGTGTACACATGTCGGATCGAAACGAAACTTAAGCCATTGGACTCGTAGCAATACGCTGGTCCTGTGACCCAAGTTTGGTTCGATTCTGAGAACGTTGACAAAATTGTGTATCGTGTGCCGCGGCTCCACTTGACGGGCGATTTTGTGATCGGCTCATCGGAATCCAATTCTGGAAGTTTCGTTGGGTTCGTATCATCGTTCCTGACTTGTTGACACTAAGTTTAACGAATTTGGAGACCTTTGACCCTGACACGTTTTTTGGTACGAAGCGGCCCACATGTGGACCCTACTTTGACCAGAAACTGTTATTTTTACCCTTGTGTCCAAATTGGACTCAAGGACAGGCGTTTCTAGCTATTTGATATTTTTTGAATCTAATAATGATGTTTATTTCAGCAACCGGAGTATTACCCGCAGATCACACTGAGACCAGAGCTACAGTTGGAGCCAGAACCCGAGGCAAGTGTACCTTGCCAACATTGCAGTCCTTGTTACTTATTTCCTTGGATTATATATATATATATATATATTATTGTACATGCTTGACCTAGGACCGTGTGACTTTACTTAGCGTCCGATTAATAGTCGGGTACCAACACCGTACGCGGAGTTGGGTAACGTCATCTAGACATGGATACCGAGACCCTATATTTCTCGTACTTGCCTTATCAAGTACATCTTAACCCAGGACACTTGACACTATTCATGAGACAGAATCTTCCTGAGATATTCATGGTGATTCTGTATAGGATACAGGCTTTATGACATAGGCATTACAATCATAGACATTATATGACTTGCTGCATTAGTTTTGATCTTGCGTGTCATGGACATGAGACGTGTGATTACATTGGGTGGGAAGAGACGCACAGGCTACAGGCTGATTTTATATATATATAAAATCCATAGTAAACACATAGTAAAACACATAGTAAACTCCGCTACCGGCTCCCAGACACAGAGCTTGTAGTGGTCTCAGCCTGAGTTTTAGTGATGCTCTCAACTTGTATTTCACATAGATGGTTACATATTTATCCTGTTTATTTTCATTTACTATTTCACTGCATTTATGTTGGCTTGTATTATCTGTACCTTGCTATGTCCCCTGAGGACCTGGTTCCGGATTATGTCCCCAGGATTAGCAGACGAGATCGACCCCGAGGTATACGGGACATGAGCATTAGCATTAGCAGGAGCAGGTGCATACATTGGAGCAGAACCAGAATCTGATGACGAGATTGTGCCAGAGGACTTCTCCTGAGTATTGGCTTGAGATACTTATTTATTTATATTTCTAGTTACTTTATTTCCAGTCTATTGCATTGATGTATCAGACTTGTTCTCGGATTGTTCTCCGAGACACTTTTATTGAGATATGTTAGTTTATTTTATTTGTATTTATTCTGGCGTGTGATTTGTGATTTTCTGTGGATGAGATTAGTATATCTAGACCCTTATTATTGTACTACAGCTTAAGTATGCCCCGATGGATCCATTAAATTGGATTTGTCCATCGGTGTGTGCTGCTGGCCATTATCACGCGTCCAGTCCCTCGGTATTTTGGGACTGGGGCGTGACATGGTTTTTGTGGTGGCCCATACAGGTCAACGACTAAATTGTTCGGTTTTAACTTAGGGATCGAGCAAGCCTGCAATAAGAATATGATAAGTTTTTAGGATCTCATCCACTTGCTTGAAACGTTCTTGATATCTATATCGAAATCAAATTAATTTCGTAACTTGCATCTTGCTTTGATTCCTATGCGCCTCTTATAGTTTATTTTTGATGCAGAGCAATGGATTCATAAGCACGCGATGAGACTCCCGCAGGAACACCACAAGTTGCAAATGTCACCTATAACGATGAAGTAACACCAGTTGGTGGAGGTCAACTAGAACAACAAAACAGTCAAGATACCTCAAGAGGTCGGCAAGACGACATTCCACCTCCGTCGTAGTTCACACCACCAATGGCCGTATTCCCACAAGGGCAAGCTATGGACGGGCAACAGATGTTTTAAATGATCTATGCAATGATGCAAGCTCAACAGCAGATTCAACACGAGGCTTTGAGTCGCAGCCTTGCACTCGTACTAGAGCAGGCGAATCTACCAGCACGACGACCAGTGATAGGATCTATCACCGATTTCCGGCAGCTGAAGTCCCGTACCTTTTCTGGCAAGGAGGGACCAACCGAAGTTCATGAGTGGCTCACCAATATACAACACCAGTTGGAAGCAGCTGAGCTTCCAAGAAAACGTTGGATGACTGCCGTCAGAATGCAGTTAACGGATAATGCACATCACTGGTGGCTATCTGAGGGGACACGTCTCGGACCAGACCGAGTCACTTGGGAAGAGTTTTCTAGACTCTTTCAGGAGATGTACATTCCGGCTATCGCTCGATCAGAACTTCGGAACAAGTTCAATAGCCTCACTCAAGACAGTATGACAGTGGAAGAATACAACGCAGAATTCATTCGTCTAAGTCGCTTTGCCCTAGCCCTGATCCCGACAGAAGAAGAGAAGGTTGAGAAGTTCTTCGACGGACTAAACTTTGAGCTACAGAGACTGATCGGATCCGTCGCACCTACCTCTTATTCGGACGTTCTTGCTGCAGCACGACGCATGGAGCGCGTCACCAGGAGAGAGACCAGTCTGAAACGGTCTTCCACATCCGCTAGAGCACCACAAGAAGAAGCTGCAAAGAGACATCACATACACCAGCCATCCATAGCCTCTCCACAGATACTACCTACATGTCAATACCGTGGCAAGGTAGGCCATATTGAGAGGGACTGCAGACGCAAATTAGGATTATGCTTGATTTGCGGAACCAATCAACACTTAGCCAAGGATTGTCCTCAGCATCGAGATGGAGCACTAACATTAAACAGACAAGCCCTACCAGCACCAGGAGGGTATCAACCAAGGCCACCCTTGGCACCACAAGCAGCACTCTTCCAGCAGGCCCAGCAGCAGCAGCAGAGGAATCCACTTCAAGGACGCGGACAAGCTTTCGCGATGACTTTGGAGGACGCACATATTCATGGAGTAGCTAATGCGCGTAAGTTTTCTAGTTAATTGCTTCTAGATTTGCTTTAGTTTGTGCATGTTGATTCGTGACCTAGCCTTAACCTAGTAATTTTTGAACTTGCTAATAATTAAATAACCTAGTTTTTCTAAAATAGTAGTCCTCTATATCTCCTTCATACGGGAGATTGCATAACTTTTAATGCTTAGGAAAATGATTTTTTCTATGTATTTTGCTTAGACCCTCAACCTTGATTCTTCTTGATAATGATGTGCTACGAACAATGTTTGCAACCGTGTCATCTGTTGACTGATTATTCTTTGATTGCGAGGACGCAATCCTCTTAAGGGGGTAGATTGTAAACCCCCTGATTTTTCAAGAATTTTTAATTTGGATTTTTCATAATTTTCTGTAATTTTTTGGGATTTTTCTGTAATTAAAACCTAAGTATTTGGTAATTAAATGATTTTTAATTACTATTAAATAATATAAAAATATTATGGAAATAATATTTTATGGTGTAAAATGGAAAACCGGACATAGGATAATTTTCTGTGAATTTATTGGACTCCGGAAACAGTTTTAAAGCCCTAAAAACCAAGGTAGAATTAAACCTAAATAAAATCCTGACTGAACCCGGTTCAATTGAACCAAACCAACCCAAACCAACCCAGACCCGGTTCAACTGAACCGAACCCAACCGTATCGGGTCGGGTCGGATCTAAACCCGACCCGAACCCGCAGACCCAAACCCGTACTTAAACACTAGCGAGTCGGGCCGGATTCATGTTGGACCCAAACCCACAGACCCAAACCCGTTAACCGCCGAAACCCTAATCTTATCGGGATCACTGTTCCGGCTATTTAATAGCCTCGACTTCTGTGCCCCGCCACCGCCGCAAAATCCTCCAGACTCTTCTCCGCCGCAGTACTCCCTAGCCGGAACCCTAATCGCCTCACCGTCCTTCTCCCTCCACCATCTCCAGCGCCGCCCTCTCCACCATCACCACAGCCTCCCATCTCCGCCGATCACCGACTCCACAGACTTCCTCCGCTGCTCCCCCGCTCGACCCCTCGCCCCGCCGTCCGTCTCCATCCGCTCGACCATCGACCACCATCTCCCCTCTTCCTCTCCCCGCTCCACCGTCGAAGCCCAGCACCACCACCACCATCTTCTTCTTCCACCCGTCCCAGATCTCTCCGCCGACCTCGAATCTCCACCACCCAGCAGTCAGCCCCGCTCGACCCAACCACCGACCTAACTCCCCCAATGTCGCCTCCATCTTCGCCTCACTCCCCGTCCCCAGCCGCCTACCCACCTCGAGCCCCCATCTCTCCTCCCCTCAACCAAGTCTCCTTCATCTCCCACCACCGGCACCACCACACGACTCCGCCGCAGCCGTGCCTCGTCGAGCAGCCCCTGTCCACCTCCGCAGTGTCCGCCGAGCAGCCCCTGACTCGGACACAGCAGCCCCTGACCCGGACACAGCAGAAACCCTATACCGGACACAGTTTCCCCGTGTCGCATCTCCTCGCGGACACAAAGAACCAGTTTCACGGAGCCCTGTTCAGGTAGTATTTTCTCTCTCCTCGTTGCCCCATTTTCCGTTCCGTCAGTTATGACGCATAGACTGTGTAACCCCCTCGATGCCTGTGCAACCCGCTTGGTGCGTCGCGTCCTGTGGTGATCGCAAACCGCGATACAAAAACAGGAAAACCAACGCCTTATTTCATCCCGGAACTGAGTGCGTCCCGCCAAACAGGATGACTTGGTCGCACGCGGTCTTTACCGAAATATGCGCACCGTTGATACGGACGTGCAGGATTTCGCAGAAGTTGATTTGGATTTGCGTGCACATCGAAATCAACGCGTATCAGTCGACAACGCCCCGTATCGACCCTGTTCTGGAACACGTCGTAACTTTGTGTACACACGTCAGATCGAAACGAAACTTGCACCATTAGACTCGTAGCAATACGCTGATCCTGTGATCCAAGTTTGGTTCGATTCTGAGAACGTTGACAAAATTGCGTATCGTGGGCCCCGCGGCTCCACTTGACGGGCGATTTTGTGATCGGTTCATCAGAATCCAATTCTGGAAGTTTCTTTGGATTTGTATCATCGTTACTGACTTGTTGATACTAAGTTTGACGAATTTGGAGACCTTTGACCCTGACACATTTTTTGGTACGAAGCGGCCCACATGTGGACCCCACTTTGACCAGAAACTGTCATTTTTGCCCTTGTGTCCAAATTGGACTCAAGGACAGGCATTTCTAGCTATTTGATATTTTCTGAATCTAATGGTGATGTTTATTTCAGCAACCGGAGTAGTACCTGCAGATCACACTGAGACCAGAGCTACAGTTGGAGCCAGAACCCGAGGCAAGTGTACCTTGCCAACATTGCAGTCCTTGTTACTTATTTCCTTGGATTATATATATATATATATATATATATATATATTGTTGTACATGCTTGACCTAGGACCGTGTGACTTTACTTAGCATCCGATTAATAGTCGGGTGCCAACACCGTACGCGGAGTTGGGTAACGTCATCTAGACATGGATACCGAGACCCTATATTTCTCGTACTTGCCTTATCAAGTACATCTTAACCCAGGACACTTGACACTATTTATGAGACGTAATCTTCCTGAGATGTTCATGGTGATTCTGTATAGGATACAGGCTTTATGACATAGGCATTACAATCATAGACATTATATGACATGCTGCATTAGTTTTGATCTTGCGTGTCATGGACATGAGACATGTGATTACATTGGGTGGGGAGAGACACACAGGCTACAGGCTGATTTCATAATATATAAAATCCATAGTAAACACATTATAAAACACATAGTAAACTCCGCTACCGGCTCCCAGACACAGAGCTTGTAGTGGTCTCAGCCTGAGTTTTAGTGATGCTCTCAACTTGCATTTCACATCGATGGTTACATATTTACCCTGTTTATTTTCATTTACTATTTCACTGCATTTATGTTAGCTTGTATTATCTGTACCTTGCTATGTCTCCTGAGGACCTGGATTCGGATTATGTCCCCAGGATTAGCAGACGAGATCGACCCCGAGGTATACGGGACAGGAGCATTAGCATTAGCAGGAGCAGGTGCATACATTGGAGCAGAACCAGGATCTGAGGACGAGATTGTGCCAGAGGACTTCTCCTGAGTATTGGCTTGAGATACTCATTTATTTCTATTTCTAGTTACTTTATTTCCAGTCTATTGCATTGATGTATCAGACTTGTTCTCGGATTGTTCTCCGAGACACTTTTATTGAGATATGTTAGTTTATTTTATTTGCATTTATTCTGGCGTGTGATCTGTGATTTTTTGTGGATGAGATTAGTATATCTAGACCCTTATTGTTGTACTATAGCTTAAGTATCCCCGATGGATCCATTAAATTGGATTTGTCCATCGGTGTGTGCTGCTGGCCATTATCACGCGTCCAGTCCCTCGATATTTTGGGACTGGGGCGTGACACTTCAGTTGGCTAAACAGTTGGGGGTAGACTATTTAGAACCTTACAGTGATTCTAAGCTAATACTCGACCAAGTCTGAGGGGAGTACAAAGTTCGTCATGAAGATCCTATCCCCAATTATCAAGCGACAATGGATATAATTTCAACCTTCACCGGTTTCTTCATAGTGAACGTACCCCAGTTACGGAATATTAAGGAGGACGATCTTGCTAGTCTTGCAGCTTCTCTGGTTGTTTCTATTAAAACCCAATATTCAATCACAGTGATTGGTTGAGAACTGGTCAGTGTCATGAACAACTTGCACAATTGTCAAAGCTATGTCGTAGAGACAAATATCAACATTAAATACTAGTGGTTTTCCTTCATAGACTACGCAGTCTATGGAATTATGTCTGATGATCTGAAGGAAGCCAGTTCTGTTAAGAGACGCTCCCTCAGATTCTACTATAATACGGCTACTAAAATATTGTATTCTCGTTCGTATAACGAACTCCTACTATGATGTTTATCAGACGTCGAGGATAACAAGCACTCCGTAAAGTTCATGACGGTACTTGTGGAGCCCATCAGCCGGGTCCTAAATTACAGGATTGTCTTTGACGCATGGGTTACTTTGACCCACTATGGTATCAAATACCGTAGAATGCGCCATAAAATATAGGATGTGTCAAATTTATGCTGACTTTAACCACCAGCCTTCAGAATTTTTGCACCCGACGACTACGTCATGGCCATTTGAAGCATAGGGCATAGATGCCATCGGTCCAATCAACCCATCGTCAACCAGGGGACATTGGTTCATCATTATTATAATCGATGACTTCTCTAAATGGGCAGAAGCTATACCGCTTACTGAAGTCAAAACATCTAACATGATCAACTTTATTTAGCATCACGTCATCTATCGCTTTAGGCTTTCCCGTAGGATCATCCATGACAATGGTCCACAGTTTAGAAGCCACGCATTTTATTGGTTTTGCGACAAAAATTGAATCTAGAACATTGATGTAACAACATACAATCTAGCAGTGAAATGATTAGCTGAAGCGTTCAACAAAACGATTATCAAGTTGCTTAAAAAGTTTGCTTTTTCCAACAAACGTGATTGGAATGAGAAGCTAGGTGAATGTCTTTGGGCCTTCATTACAACGGTGTAACCACCGAATTCATGAAGAGGGGTATTTTTGTCATTACACATTATTGATATTATATTATATTTATATGTATATTTATTTTAGGCTTGACATTGGGGCCTGTGTCAGTTAGATTGGATTGGACTAGGTGTTAGTGGGCCCAATTAGACTTGACATGACCATTGGTTCAATTAATTAGTTAGTCATGATTTGACTCATTAGTTTAAGTAGAATGAATAGAATATTACATCTATTAGATTAGAACCTTCTCCATAGTTAATCCCCATAATTAACTAAATCCTTCATGACAACCCTTGAGGGCATATTGGACCTTGTGCACTGTAAATAGGGGGAAAGATGTGGTCGGCCCTAGTTATAAGGAGGAGTGACCTCCTCCACTTGTCATTTCATCTCATTTTATTTCCAAATTTGTTCTTTCCCAAATTGAGACCAACCCCACCATTTTTATTCAATTTTTTTCTCATTCCCTACTCATATTCATCATCAAGGAGGCCTAGGAGCTTGGATTGCAAAGAGCTCTCCAAGGAGAAGAGATTCTAGGAGCTTGCGTCCATTTCGGGTCCAACCAGAGGAGTTTTATTGGAATTTGACTCCCAATAGGTATAATTCCTATTTCTTTCTCAATTCCATGGTTAATTTATAGTATTAGACCTTTAGGAACCCTTCCATGGCTAAGGACTACCCATAGGAAGAAAAAATAGGTCCTAATGAATACTATTATGATAGTTACATTGACTTTTATGGTCAAATTTAAAAAATCCGAATTTGGACCATTAGGTGTTTGAAGGAATAATTCCTTAGTGATTTTAGAGTGTGATTCATGATTTGCAAGAATTTATGTATCCATAATTGGACAAGTATTGGTCGTATAATGATACGCCATGATACGGTGGTGTTGATTTGGTAATTTCGTTTGTACTGTGTTCCAATAGGTCAATCTCTATTTAATTGCATTAGGATAACTATTCCTAATAGTATTTATTTTATATTTTATTATATAAATTATGTTCTACATTATTTTGATAGCGTATCATGGTGGTTGTGAGAGTATCTCATGTGTATCATAGGTATTTTGAGTGTATTATATTGTGTGCACATCAAGTGTTTGGTATTTGGTGTTTGGTTGTGTTAGTGTGCATTAGAGTGTGTGTTACTGTTGAGTGGTGATATTGTGTATCATGCACTAGGGAGTGGAAATATTTAGTGTGTGTATCCTACTTTAGTTAAGATTAGCCTTCTATGACTGAAATCATGTGGAGTTGTGACTAGAAAGAGGTATCATAATTTGAGTATCAGTGAGGGGTAGATTTGTAGGGGTCTTGGTGTATCAAATCAAGGCATAGAGCATATGTGTGTGTGTGTGTGTGTGTGTGTGTGTGTGTGTGTACATGTAAATAAGTGTGTGTTTATGTATATGTATGAGTAGTTATTAGGTTATTTATGTAGGCGCGTGGGTGTAGGTAACATTCAGGAAGATCAATCAACTGATGGAAGAAATACTAACTGTCGAGATGGGGACTGAGTGCAAGGATTGGGCAATGCTCAGGGTATTCAACAAAGCAGTGCTCATGTGCACTGTTGGGAACTTGTGGTGGCAATGCTCAGGTTTTACAGCATTCTGTTGCTAAGCCAACACAACAGGAAGATAAGTTTGGTGGACTACATTATGTTGCAGTAGCACAGTGTTCTATTGGTGAAGGGAGCAATGTGCAGTCGGGCTGGAGAGGAATTGTATTGGAGTGCTTTTGTTGTGCATTGGTGTTAGGGGTGGATCGTGGTGTACTACACAATTGAGCAGTTGTATACTTGATTACAGTGCACAGGCAGTAAGCTAGATGAGGTGTTGGGAAGCAAAGAGGGTGTGTATGCAACAAGGTGGATTAGTAGTGCAGATATGAGTTGTCTCTATGTGGTGTATAGGTGTATCACACATTAAGGAGTGTCATATATATATATATATATATATATATATATATATATGACAGTGGGTAATGGTGATCAGTATAGAATCTGACCTAAGGACAATGTGTGAAGTTTGGGTCTTGTGAGGTGCAGGCAGTTGAAGGAAGAGGGGGATATTTAGTATGCCATGGTTGCGGTATACGAGGGCTAAGATTGCAAGGTATGGGAGTGCCTGCAGGTGTATGCAGGCTTGTAGGAGGTCTGTTGCAGACCTGGGAGGAGCTTCAAGGATTATTGTGGCATGGAAGGTTGGAGATGGCAGCAAGGAAAGCTCGGGCAAGCACTGTGTAGGGAGAGTTTAACTAAAGGCCTGAATAAGAGAGAGAGAGAGAGAGAGAGAGTGTGTATGTGTCTTTGATTAGAGTATTCAGGTTTTAGAGTATGTAATATTAGGGTTTGGGTGTGTTAGTGTACTGATGTTCACATAGTGTGTTGTGTGTGGGGGGGGGGGGGGGGGGGGAGGGGGGTATAGGCTGCTTATTTCTTTGTGTGTGTAGGTACCAGATTTGGTGATAGTGAGGATTATGAGTGATCAGCAAGGGGTTGGACACTGTCAGTTGCAGTGTAGGGAGAGCACAGGCAGTAGGAAGTTAGGTGGTAGAAGTGAGTTTGTGCAGAATTTGGACTGCATAGAGTATCACCTAGTAGTATCCAGAGTGTGGGGAATAGACGAGGTACACGTGTTTGGTTTAGATGTTGTATCAATGGGTATCATAAGGAGTATGTAGTGTCAATATTGGGTAATGGATAAGTAGAATTGTATGAGTAAAGTATTGGTCTAACGTAAGGTTAGTATCTAAGTTGGGTATCATAGTATACATGTATCAAATGACACATGTATTAGTGTCCAAAGTATGGGTGTGAAACACTAAGTGGATATTATTGGAATACAAGATATTGGATATAGTTTATGTGGAGGTAGTGTGTGATACTAAGGTATTGAAGCGATACCAAGGCATCAGGTAGATATTAGGATACGAAATAAGATATTGCCATACAGCATAAGGTTTGGCTCAAAGCCAAGGTATTGACCCTAGAGCTAAGGTATTGACTCAAAGTTAAGGTATTGGATATGACTAAGGTAATAGGCTAAGATAATAAGGTAATTATCTATAAGGCAAGGTGTGTGTGTGTGTGTGTGTGTGTGTGTGTGTGTGTGTGTATATATATATATATATATATATATATATATATATATATATATATATATATATATATTACTAATATAGATAATAGTATGTAGAGTTAGTATTTTACCGAAATGACCTAGAAACCTAAAGATAACCTAGAAATACCTAGTGTTAGCTAGTATGACTCTAGAAAATAACTTAAAAGCTAGTTTTGGATCTGAATCAGAGTGTTGACCTAGTTTGACTCTAATCACCTAGTTTTGACATAGTGTTGACCTAGTTTCAAACTAGTCAAATTTTATTTATGATCCAAATCACATGTTAACATGAATAATTCATATATAGGTCAGTTGAACTCCAGTTCAGTCACAGTTGGCATTCATTGTTCTGGATAACAAGCGAGTACATTCTATGATAGTTTTCATTATTTGATAATTACTATATTTCAAGTATTTAAAAATGTTACATTTGATTCTTGACATGATGGTACACAGATTGGTACATGTATTGGATCTTCAGTCATGAGATGTTACCTTGACTCATTACATTGATATGGGATATTTTTATCGTATTGATATTGGATAACATGGGATGCATTGGATAGTAACGTGTCATGGTTGGATCCATCGTATCAGTCGAGGCAGGGGAAGTACTAGTTATATATGTGATCAATAACTATCGGCAAGTAGTGTAAATTATCGGCTACTAGCTAACCATGCACTTCACGTATGATTGAGCTAGTTTTCCTTTAGTGTAAATCATTGAATCTCCCAAGCCGATCACATATATAAATAGTATTTCAAAACACTTAGTATAGTTACAATTTTTCTTGTTCAACTCATAGATTACATTGCCTTGCACCTGATATTGTAGTTCCTTTCTAATTTATTTCATATATGAACTGGCTATACCCTATTGCTTACATTGTTTGTCTCTCTTTACTATTTACCATTGCACCAGTTTACTGTTTTCTTATTGTAAATAGCATCCTCTATTTACTGTTTTATAGTCTTTGTCAATTAATTGGAACTGCTATTGGGTTATACTCATTACATCCTGACTGGATATATTTTTCAGACAATTATTTAGAGGATTGGTGTCCCACATACTACGGACCGCGGGAGGGAGTAGCAACCATGGGTCCTGACTTTCAGGAGTGATTACCGGGAGGTATAGCCGGTATCACCAGTTTCTTTAGTTAAGTACTTTTATGTTGTACCGGATCTGTCTCTAGCTATTAGACATTAGATGTTATTGATACTTTAGACTTTTGATGATGATGATAGACTCTTAGACTTGGATATTGATTGTAGTTATTCTAGTTTGTGACTTTGTGATTTCTATTCCTTATATGTTATCATGCTATTATCTTCCTCTAGATTATTATGATTGAGTATTGATTATCTTTAGATATTATGATCTTATCCTCCGTTTGGAGTTGGGATATCATTGATAGGTTATATATATTATTCTGTGAGATGGATAGATAGTAATGTTGAACTAGACAACATTCTACCGCCGATGTTGTGGCGTAGGCTGGACGTACCCACGTACTCGTACCCGATCATCCGGGTGCGGGTTGTGACACATTTTTGTGGTGGCCCATGCAGGTCAGGCTTCATAATTAGTGCGATGTCATGGTAGTGCAACGACTTAGTTGTACTACTACTAGCCTGCGATAGGATATAGAATGAAAGAATACTCAATCACAAATTAGGATTCCTTGAGAGATTCCTGGGACGACCCTTGAGAATCTTACTATAAACCTTATTTTGAATCTATTTACACTTGATTCATTTCACCTTCTCCTTTGTACTTGTCCGTTGTTGAATTTGATTCTTGTATCGAGATGAATCTTATGAAATAAGTTGAGGTATATTCTGATAACGTAAACGGATAAGAACAGTCAGAAAGGTAACCGTCTGCCTTAGTTATGGAGTCTAGAGTTTATCGCAATCAAATTAGCTGGTGTGACGAAGACATAGAGCCTAATTTTGGATATATTTCTCTTGGTTATAGAATTTGGAGTTTTGCAGACAAGCTAGCGGTAGGACAAAAAATTTAGATACCATGATTCTAGAGATATGTACCTTAGTTATGGACTCTATAGTTTATCGCATCTATGCTTACTGGCGTGTCGAGGATTCTGGGTAACATAATTTCAGATAGACGTGTGTAATTATCATATTGTATCTTGAATTGGTTCTTAACATATCGTCTTTATCAGTCAACCTTGTTATCATTAAGATCTATTTCATCACCCTTACTAGCTCAGGAATAGAGATATAGTTAGTTCCTTATAGAGCTTCACCTGAGGTAGCTTCCTTGAATAGTGCAGTAGCTTGGTAACTTGTAGATAGGTAGTGTCAAGTTGAGTATTAGTGTTGATTGTTGGGAGTGTAGCTTATGGGTCCTGCGGGTCTTCTTAGGCTTTGCTAGCCTTGGTGAGGGACTTGAGCCATTGTCACGCCCCAGTCCCAAAATACGTAGGACCAGGAATACGTGACACGCCAGCTACGTATTCGACCAGACTCTGGTCTGACTCGAATACGTATAAGCTGTAATATAAAGGGCACTATCTAGATATTCCATAAATGTAAACCTCTATGTCTCAATCCACAATGTACAACAGTATACAAGAAAGAGCTATATGTGCTAGAGTCGGCCGCCCAATAACACACTAACTCGAATAGACTCGAGAAGAAGTATGAGTCTATAAAAACTAGGCCACAACAGCAGAAAAAATAAACAATGTAAAATAACTATAATGCCGATAGATATAATGTGAGTACCTGGTACCATGCCCGCAAGACATGCAACTCCTACAGCAACTCCAAATGCTCCGTAATCACCTATGTTGCAAAACTGGCAGGGAACCAGGTCCTCAGAGGAACGTAACAAGGTACAGAAATACAACATGCCAAGTAACAGAAAGTACAAGTGCACGACAGGGTACTCTATCATAACCAAACAAGTGTGACACAGTTTAAAGACAATGTTCGACGCGTGGGCTGTCCAAAATAAAATCGTAGCTCCGGATACGGAAACACACGGCACGTACCGCAGCTCCGGGCAAAGAGTCACACGGGTGAAACCACTACACTAGATACAGGATCACTACAGAAATAGTATATATATATATATATATAAGCGCGTGCAGAGTAGCCCAAACGTCTAGTAACTGTCTTCCCCTTTCCAAGCGGTCAACGATTGTGCGCTGAACCTGAACCTCTATCTAACAGTCTCGACACACGAAAGATAACTCAACAGACGCGACCCTAAGGTCGTCCCAGTCTCTGGTCATGATGTCAGTATCAGGATACAAGAATCTGGCACGATCAGAGTGTATGAGTGTGTCCTGGGTGTCGATATACTCAGGTACGCATATCGGGATGCTACGAAACATCCAACAATCATTCTAAGGCGTTACGACGTACGTCTTCACCCGGTTATGAACTGGTCGCGAAGTATGGAACGTCAACATAACTACGTGCACAAAGTACATAACGAAACAATAAATATCTGTAAACTGAAATACAAGGTGGCAAGGTACACTTGCCTGCGTTCGGCTGCTGATGACGGAGATCCGGTACAACGTCCAAGTCCGCAGGTCCCGCAGTACCTAGAGATGAGATACAAACCAAAATTAATACTCTATTCTACGTCAGACAAGGACGCGACACACATCTATACCCAAACTCAGTCTCAGCTACGACTCATAGGGACAAGACGCTAGGGGGTTGACCAAAGTAGGTTACATCTAATACGATCTATCACAGTGTATCATTATCATACCATCTTCAATCATTTATCTCACCACGGTGTCTATTAGTATCTCAAGCCATGATCAATCCTCAGGTTTCATCCCGGTGCTCACGGACGTTATTATGTACAATTAATTTTTATCCTCAAAATAAATAAAGAATTATTTATTAAACCCTCAATGATGCACAACCTTTACCAATTCACAATGAAGCTACTACTCAATTAAGTTCATCATTATTCATCACACGTCAATGAAGGGTTATGGGTTCAATATTACACACTACTACACCACACTCACCTGCTCCTCAATTTCAATCAGTGTCTCATCATTAACAATGTTAACTCTTAATATTAACCAATGCGTTGATAGCACAACGTCATTCTACGACAATACGCACCTCAAACATATTCAATGTTCTTGTTATCGCAACATCATTTCACAATAATTAATCCTTCTCCTCAATACTAATTACTATTTTAATTTCACCACAACATTTTAACACACTTAAACCTGCTCCTCAACAATAATAATGCATATTTATATTCTATGGTTTCAAACAATTTCCAATATTTAACCAAGGGTCAATATTCCTCTACCATTTACTAATTAATCTGCTCCATGGTATTAATCAATGTGTTAATATCACCCTCCTTCCTCAAGCGTTTAAATGTATGCACAACATCGACCCTACTCAATACATAATCCATAACTCCAATTATTTACTGAACATGTTAACCATCAAAGCATATTATTCATCACATTTTTCTATTACCCAAACCCTAAACTCACCAATAAAACACAAGGTCAAATATACTACACTAATATTTACACCAAACAAATATAAACATTAAACCCTATCTAAAATACAAAACTATATAACTCAAAAGAGAGGGGGAGAAATGGTATACCTCGACGACGAGGTTGCAATGGTGGTGGTGGTGGTGATACAATGGGGGAGACCGGAAGCTCACCGGAGAACAGCGGTTCGTCGGGAGGATTGAGGTGGAGGTCTCGGGGTGGTATCAGGCTGGAGTGAGGGGAAGGAACTGAATTGGCGCGGGGGAGGATGGCTGCACCGGAGTCGGAGGAGAATACACCGGCCGGGCTGCTCGGGCAGTCGCGGGGAGGGGAAAGCAATTGCACCGCCGGTCGGGGTGCGGGGTCAGCCGCGGGGGAGAAGACTGCACAGCGGCTGCAGTTCAGAGCGAGTCCGTCAGCCGAAGGAGAAGACTGCACAGCGGCGCTGTTGTCCGGAGTGAGTCCGCCGGCCAGGGAGGAAAGACTACACGACGGCTGTGGGGAGCTGCAACAGTCGGTCGGGCTCCTTTTCAAGAAGAAAGGAAGAAGAAGAAGAAGAGAGGAAGTAGAAGAAGAAGAAGAGAATGGGAAATGGCTGTGTATGTAACAGGAAGAGGGAGGAGAGAGAGAGAGGGGTTTTTCCCAAGGTTTTGGGGATTAGGGCCGGTTGGTATGTGTGTAGGAAGAGATATTAAATAAGGGGAGGTGTTGGTAGAAATGTGTGGTGGAGATGCTTTAATTCAAATGAAGGGTCATGATTGATCATGGAGAAATTTATTTCTTCATGAAAATAAAAGGGGAGATGGGTTGACTACGGTCAAAGGATGGTAAGCTCTCCATTTGGTCTTGGCCAATGGGGTGAGGGCACCTAAAAATATTAAATTGCAACTTAGCTCCTTAAATTCGGAAAATTGCATGAACACATAAAATAACGCAAAAATTATGGAGAAAATTACGGTTGATGATTTGCATGGCGAGGGGGTGTTGGGGGTTTGGCACGGGTTTAATTTAATGGCCATCGGGATTAATTGAAGATTAAAATAGGATTAGGCAAAGTTGGTATCCCGATTTAAATAGAATTAAAGTGTCCCGCGCTTTTAAATTAAATGGGGGCACTTGGGGTCAAAATCCGAAAATGACGCAAAGGCCAAAAATGGTGGAGGCTTGGAGTCGGTCTTGGACCCCTTTAGTTGGTCCGGCTCAACGGGTTAAGTTGGTATCTCAAAATTGAGGGTACGACACATGTGTCCGACACGGAATTAAATATGGGTTACAATTTTCGGAAAGTTGTGCAATTAATTTAGAGTACAACGAAAACTGATTTTATGAAGACGAAAAAGTCCAGTGCCTAATTTGGCGAGTCAAGTCAGAAGTACAATAGTCTGATGGAATTTATGGGCTGATATTGGGCTCCGATTAATTTAGGAATGATAGAGCGCACCAAGGGTTTTAATTAAATGAATTAAATACCAGATAAAATTATCTCCACTCTAAACCTTGACATCTGTTACCAAAACCAAAATTTTCCAAATCCACCCTAACTATCTACAGAATAAATCGAGGGGGTTTACATTCTTCCCAACTTAGAAAATTTTCGTCCCCAAAATTAAAAGTAAAGCACGATAATATCTAACATAATTTTTAAAACAACTAGAAATCAAATGTCGTACGTAAATTCGTACCTTACTCCTCAAATAAGTACGGGAATCGCTGCCGAATAGAATCCTCGCGCTCCCAAGTAGACTCGCCTGGTGAATGGTGATTCCATGCCACTATGATAAGTCGAATCGTCTCCCCTCTCAAAGTCTTCTCGCTGCGATCGAGGATCTCAACTGGCTGCTCTACGTAAGATAGGCTGGGTCCGACTGTAATCTCCGAATGATCAAGCACGTGGCTAGGGTCTGCGACATATCTCCTCAGCTGCGATACGTGAAATACATCATGCACTCCTTCTAATGATGGAGGCAATGCAAGACGGTAAGTCACTTTGCCAACTCGTTCTAAAATGTCAAAAAGGCCCGATGTACCTCGGACTCAGCTTGCCTCTGCCTCCGAAGCTGATGGTACCACGAGTAGGCGATATCCTAAAAAATACATGGTCACCTTCCTTGAACTCCAATGGTCTGCGGTGCGCATCTGCCCAGTATTTCTGTCTGTCCTATGCTGCACGCAGGTGGCTCTGAATCTGCTTGACCTTCTCTACTATTTGTGTCACCAACTCTGGACCAAGTATCTGACGCTCTCCCACGTCACTCCAACATACTAGTAACCTACACTTCCTGCCGTATAGTGCCTCATAAGGTGTCATCTGTATGCTAGCCTGGTAGCTGTTATTGTAGGAGAATTCCACCAAGTATAGATGGTCCTCCCAAGATCCTCCAAAATCAATAATGCACGCTCTCAACATATCCCCTAATATCTGTATCGTGCGCTCCGACTGACCATCAGTCTTTGGATGATATGCGGTGCTGGACTTGGGACGAGTTCCTTGGCTCTCCTGCATACTCCGCCAAGAATGCGACGTGAATTCTGGAATCACGATCTGATACGATGCTGGCAGGCACTCCATGTAATTGTACTATCTGCCTCATATACATGTCATCTAAAATCTTCGTGGATTGCCCAACTCTGAAGGGCAAGAAATGTGCAAACTTGGTGAGTCTTGTCTATGACAACCCAAACTGCATCCTTCCCGCTTGGGCTCCGCGGGAATCCTGTGACGAAGTCCATGGTAATGTGTTCCCACTTCCACTCGGGAATGGGAAGCGGCTGCAATAATCCTGCAGTCCTCTGATGTTCAGCCTTGACTTGCTGACAAACTAAACATTTCGCCCCGAATCTTGCAATTTCTCTCTTCATTCCATGCCACCAGAAATGCTGCCTCAAGTCTCGGTACATCTTCGTACCCCCGGAATGAATTAAATAAGTCGAGCTATGCGCCTCGGTCATCAACTCCTGGCGTAGCTCGCCACTCGGAACGTATAGGCGATCTCCACCCCTCAACGTTCCGTCTTCATGAATCCTGAGTCCCGTCTGCATGTCGGCCTATGTCCTTTCTCGCAGTCGTCTAAATCTCGTATCTGTAGGCAAGGCTGCCTTGATCCTCTTAATAAATGTGGACTGAACCTCGAGGCTGGCCATCTGTTCATTCATGCCTGGCAATACGATCTTAATCCTGAAGATCCTCTAACAACCGACGATGAGTCATAAATATATGCCATGAGCTTCCTGCTTAAGGCATCTGCTACTACTTTCGCCTTGCCAGGGCGGCACTGCAACTCGATATCATAATCTGTCATCAACTCCAGCCAGTGCCTCTGTCTCACGTTGAGCTCCTTCTTCGTGTAGGCATACTTCAGAATTTTGTGATCTGTATAAATCTCATCACACTCTCCATAAAGGTAGTGTCGCCATAGCTTTAGTACAATTATCACTGCAGCTAGCTCTAGATCGTGCGTCTGATAGTCCTTCTCATGAACCCTTAGTTGTCCTGATACGTAGACTATCTATTCTATCTAAACATAATTCATATTTGCTGAGCTTGGCATACAACCTTTTTGTCTCAGCGTCTCCAACACGATCCTGAGATGTCTCTCGTGCTCCTCCTGGCTCTCGGAGCATACTAATATGTCGTCGATAATTACCACCACGAACTTATCTAAGTATTGGTGGAAAATACTGTTCATTAGGCTCATAAATACTGCTGACGCGTTGGTTAAACCAAACGTCATGACTAGAAACTCATAGTGTCCATACTACGTCCGAATAGCCGTCTTTGGAATGTCCTCTCTCCGTACCTTGATTTGATGATAGCTTGATCTGAGATCGATCTTCTAGAATACATACGCGCCACTTAGCTGATTCAACTGTACCGTCCCGTCTCTCTTCGGCACAATTAAGATGGGTATTCCCCCATGGAAAATACTAGCCGACTAAAACCCTTGTCTAAGAGATCCTCCACGACAGACCTACAACTCAACCAACTCCATCGGCGCTAGTCTGAAGACGGAAAATTAACTGGATCGGCTCTTGGAGTCAACTCTATAACAACTCTATCTCTCTGTCAGGTGGCAGGCCGAAAAGATTCTCTAGAACCACATCCTCAAACTCTGGTATAATGCGGGGTACACTGGTTCCCCTTCTGCAATATGTGCCTCAAAGGTAGGTGTGCACCATGCTTCCAGGCTCTCTAAAAACTCAAACTCAGGATAATCCGGTGGTCTAAAGGTGACACAACCACGACGGCAATCAAGTGTTGCGTGGTATTGGCTCAACCAATCCAAGTCTAGGATAAGGTCGTAGTATAGACTAAACCTCAAAATAATTTCTCCCGTTCTGTTTCCAACATCAATCCTCAAAAGAAAAAATTTCCTTGCCTAATGTATAATTATCTTCTCCTCAAAGTTTTCCCTAAAATTCTATACCTCGAATTTCTTCTTTTCGTTATTCATCTCGCCAAGTCACATAGTGCAATTATAATAATGATGTCACCCAAGCACATACTAAATTTTCTGGTATTGGATCATCATCTTCCAAGTGAGAGCTTGAAATTTTATCTCTTCTAGTCCATAAGATCATTCCTGGTATTGCTATCATATACAACCACTAGTTTCCATCATTAGGCTCTGCATTCACATAAATCATTCTAGGTCATGATCAACAATCCTTCTAGCTCTCCGTACTCCCAAGGTCACTGCTATCTCAAGTACGACTAAGGTACTACTGGCTCCAATTCTCTTGCTACCCATCCATACTAGTTCTAGAATCCAAAGAACCCTTCAATCTATCCTGATAGGGTAACATTCTCTCTTAGAAAGGTATACGAATTCTGTCTTCTGCTGTCTGGTCTTCGATCTTCTTCTGGAGGGAAATCATCAGTCACAAGCATTCGTCTCCCCGAACAATAGGGGACGAGAAACAAGGATAGCGATATTGACGAAGATTGAACGAATGCAAAGCGGAAGTCCAAGGGTGATAATCACATACAAAGAGTTTTTAAAAATCGATTATGGATTGAGATCCTATTCAACAATCATAACATCTATTCCTAATTTGCAGGCTCGTTTGGCACAGTCAGGTAACCAAGACGATTTAAATCGGACCTGGATGGGCCACCACAAAAACATATCATGCCCCAGTCCCAAAATACGTAGGACCAGGAATACGTGACACGCCAGCTACGCATTCGACCAGACTCTGGTCTGACTCGAATACGTATAAGCTGTAATATAAAGGGCACTATCTAGATATTCCATAAATGTAAACCTCTATGTCTTAATCCACAATGTACAACAGTATACAAGAAAGAGCTATATGTGCTAGAGTCGGCCGCCCAATAACACACTAACTCGAATAGACTCGAGAAGAAGTATGAGTCTATAAAAACTAGGCCACAACAGCAGATGAAATAAACAATATAAAATAACTATAATGCCGGTAGATATAATGTGAGTACCTGGTACCATGCCCGCAAGACATGCAACTCCTACAGCAACTCCAAATGCTCCGTAATCACCTATGCTGCAAAACTGGCAGGAAACCAGGTCCTCAGAGGGACATAACAAGGTACAGAAATACAACATGCCAAGTAACAGAAAGTACAAGTGCACGACAGGGTACTCTATCATAACCAAACAAGTGTGACACAGTTTAAAGACAATGTTCGACGCGTGGGCTGTCCAAAATAAAACCGTAGCTCCGGACACGGAAACACACGACACGTACCGCAGCTCCGGGCAAAGAGTCACACGGGTGAAACCACTACACTAGATACAGGATCACTACAGAAATAGTATATATATATATATATATATATATATATATATATATATATATATATATATAAGCGCGTGCAGAGTAGCCCAAACGTCTAGTAACTGTCTTCCCCTTCCCAAGCGGTCAACAATTGTGCGCTGAACCTGAACCTCTATCTAACAGTCTCGACACACGGAAGATAACTCAATAGACGCGACCCTAAGGTCGTCCCAGTCTCTGGTCATGATGTCAGTATCAGGATACAGGAATCTGGCACGATCACACTGTATGAGTGTGTCCTGGGGTGTCGATATACTCAGGTACGCATATCGGAATGCTACGAAACATCCAACAATCATTCTAAGGCGTTACGACGTACGTCTTCACCCGGTTGTGAACAGGTCGCGAAGTATGGAACGTCAACATAACTACGTGCACAAAGTACATAACGAAATAATAAATATCTGTAAACTGAAATACAAGGTGGCAAGGTACACTTGCCTGCGTCCGGCTGCTGATGACGGGGATCCGGTACAACGTCCAAGTCCGCAGGTCCCACAGTACCTAGAGATGAGATACAAACCAAAATTAATACTCTATTCTACGTCAGACAAGGACGCGACACACATCTATACCCAAACTCAGTCTCAGCTACGACTCATAGGGACAAGACGCTAGGGGGTTGACCAAAGTAGGTTACATCTAATACGATCTATCACAGTGTATCATTATCATACCATCTTCAATCATTTATCTCACCACGGTGTCTATTAGTATCTCAAGCCATGATCAATCCTCAGGTTTCATCCCGGTGCTCACGGACGTTATTATGTACAATTAATTTTTATCCTCAAAATAAATAAAGAATTATTTATTAAACCCTCAATGATGCACAACCTTTACCAATTCACAATGAAGCTACTACTCAATTAAGTTCATCATTATTCATCACACGTCAATGAAGGGTTATGGGTTCAATATTACACACTACTACACCACACTCACCTGCTCCTCAATTTCAATCAGTGTCTCATCATTAACAATGTTAACTCTTAATATTAACCAATGCGTTGATAGCACAATGTCATTCTACGACAATACGCACCTCAAACATATTCAATGTTCTTGTTATCGCAACATCATTTCACAATAATTAATCCTTCTCCTCGATACTAATTACTATTTTAATTTTACCACAACATTTCAACACACTTAAACCTGCTCCTCAATAATAATAATGCATATTTATATTCCATGGTTTCAAACAACTTCCAATATTTAACCAAGGGTCGATATTCCTCTACCATTTACTAATTAATCTGCTCCATGGTATTAATCAATGTGTTAATATCACCCTCCTTCCTCAAGCGTTTAAATGTATGCACAACATCGACCCTACTCGATACATAATCCATAACTCCAATTATTTACTGAACATGTTAACCATCAAAGCATATTATTCATCACATTTTTCTATTACCCAAACCCTAAACTCACCATTAAAACACAAGGTCAAATATACTACACTAATATTTACATCAAACAAATATAAACATTAAACCCTATCTAAAATACCAAACTATATAACTCAAAAGAGAGGGGGGGAAATGGTATACCTCGACGACGAGGTTGCAATGGTGGTGGTGGTGGTGATACAATGGGGGAGACCGAAAGCTCACCGGAGCAATGGCTGCAGCCGGAGAACAGCGGTTCGTCGGGAGGATTGAGGTGGAGGTCTCGGGGTGGTATCAGGCCGAAGTGAGGGGGAGGAACTGAATCGGCGCGGGGGAGGATGGTTGCACCGGAGTCGGAGGAGAATACACCGACCGGGCTGCTCGGGCAGTCGCGGGGAGGGGAAAGCAGTTGCACCGCCGGTCGGGGTGCGGGGTCAGCCGCGGGGGAGAAGACTGCACAGCAGCTGTAGTTCAGAGCGAGTCCATCAGCCGGGGGAGAAGACTGCACAGCGGCGCTGTCGTCCGGAGTGAGTCTGCCGGCCAGGGGGGAAAGACTGCACAGCGGCTGTGGGGAGCTGCAACAGTCGGTCGGGCTCCTTTTCAAGAAGAAGAAGAAGAAGAAGAAGAAGAAGAGAGGAAGTAGAAGAAGAAGAAGAAGAGAATGGGAAATGACTGTGTATGTAACAGGAAGAGGGAGGAGAGAGAGAGAGGGGTTTTTCCCAAGGTTTTGGGGATTAGGGTCGGTTGGTATGTGTGTAGAAAGAGATATTAAATAAGGGGAGGTGTTGGTAGAAATGTGTGGTGGAGATGCTTTAATTCAAATGAAGGGTCATGATTGATCATGGAGAAATTTATTTCTTCATGAAAATAAAGGGGGAGATGGGTTGACTGCGGTCAAAGGATGGTAAGCTCTCCATTTGGTCTTGGCCAATGGGGTGAGGGCACCTAAAAACATTAAATTGCAACTTAGCTCCTTAAATTTGGAAAATTGCATGAACACATAAAATGACGCAAAAATTGTGGAGAAAATTACGGTTGATGATTTGCATGGCGAGGGGGTGTTGGGGGTTTGGCACGGGTTTAATTTAATGGCCATTGGGATTAATTGGGGATCAAAATAGGATTAGGCAAAGTTGGTATCCCCGATTTAAATAGAATTAAAGTGTCCCGCGCTTTTAAATTAAATGGGGGCACTTGGGGTCAAAATTTGGAAATGACGCAAAGGTCAAAAATGGTGGGGGCTTGGAGTCGGTCTTGAACCCCTTTAGTTGGTCTGGCTCAACGGGTTAAGTTGGTATCTCAAAATTGAGGGTACGATACAAGTGTCCGATACGGAATTAAATATGGGTTACGATTTTTGGAAAGTTGCGCAATTAATTTAGAGTCCAACGAAAACTGATTTTATGAAAACAAAAAAGTCCAGTGCCTAATTTGGCGAGTCAAGTCAGAAGTACAATAGTCCGATAGAATTTATGGGCTGATATTGGGCTCCGATTAATTTAGGAATGATAGAGCGCGCCAAGGGTTTTAATTAAATGAATTAAATACCAGATAAAATTATCTCCACTCTAAACCTCGACATCTGTTACTAAAACCAAAATTTTCCAAATCCACCCTAACTATCTAAAGAATAAATCGAGGGGGTTTACATTCTTCCCAACTTAGAAAATTTTTGTCCCCGAAATTAAAAGTAAAGCACGATAATATCTAACAGAATTTTTAAAACAACTAGCAATCAAATGTCGTACGTAAATTCGTACCTTGCTCCTCAAATAAGTACGGAAATCGCTGCTGAATAGAATCCTCGCGCTCCCAAGTAGACTCGCCTGGTGAATGGTGATTCCATGCCACTCTGATAAGTCGAATCGTCTCCCCTCTCAAAGTCTTCTTGCTGCGATCGAGGATCTCAACTGGCTGCTCTACGTAAGATAAGCTGGGTCCGACTGTAATCTCCGAATGATCAAGCACGTGGCTAGGGTCTACGACATATCTCCTCAGCTGCGATACGTGAAATACGTCATGCACTCCTTCTAATGATGGAGGCAATGCATGATGGTAAGTCACTTCGCCAACTCGTTCTAAAATGTCAAAAAGGCCCGATGTACCTCGAACTCAGCTTGCCTCTGCCTCCGAAGCTGATGGTACCACGAGTAGGCGATATCCTCAAAAATACATGGTCACCTTCCTTGAACTCCAATGGTCTGCGGTGCACAAAGGTCAAAAATGGTGGGGGCTTGGAGTCGGTCTTGGACCCCTTTAGTTGGTCCGGCTCAACGGGTTAAGTTGGTATATCAAAATTGAGGGTACAACACAGGTGTCCGACACGAAATTAAATATGGATTACGATTTTCAAAAAATTGCGCAATTAATTTAGAGTACAACGAAATCTGATTTTATGAAGACGAAAAAGTCCAGTGCCTAATTTGGTGAGTCAACTCAGAAGTACAATAGTCCGATAGAATTTATGGGCTGATATTGGGCTCCGATTAATTTAGGAATGATAGAGCGCGCCAAGGGTTTTAATTAAATGAATTAAATATCAGATAAAATTATCTCCACTCTAAACCTCGACATCTGTTACCAAAACCAAAATTTTCCAAATCCACCCTAACTATCTACAGAATAAATCGAGGGGGTTTACAGCCATCCCCCGAGAGCATTTTCTCGAAAGCCTGTTGGTCTATGCGGACGACCAACATCCTCTGGGTTGAACCCAGTTTTGTCACATCTAATTGCGTCACAACCTTCTAATCGGTGGAGATGGAAGTCCCTTACAGAGTCGCCATTTTTATTTCCATCACAAAAATAGTTTTACTAACTTTTTATTGTAACAAGAAAACAAAAAAAAAGTACAAAAGAGATTACAACGAATTCCTAAGAACAAATGATCTGGAAAAGTGTGACGATGGAGATCGAGTTGTGTAGTTAACTCCTTTACTCTGTTGACGATCGACTGACGAAAGAAAATTAATAAGTCTTAGCTCACTGGCAAGAGGAACAACAATTGGGCTATCTGTTGTGTGTCCTTTGGGAAGCACATGTCCCTGTATTTATAGTCATTTGAACTGAAATGGCCATGCGCACATATCCTAAAAAATTACTGTTTTCAGCATTTGCCATATCAAAACTGATGTTGGCATATCAAAATTGCATCGGGCGCATTCGATTTTTAAGATAACTACCCATTAGATTTGGTCAAACATGCACGCATGACATGGTCCACTTGACACGTGTCGTGCACCTATGGTCAGAATTGGTCGTTGCTGACATCATGTAAAAATGGGTACGCTTTCAGTGCAATTGGTCGTGTGCACGTCGATAACGGTCACTGCCAGTTGTCGTCGTGGGGAGATACGACTAGAAATAACTTTCAGCCACGTAGATACTGCTTTATTGGAGAAGTTTGGCTGCATGACCCTTCTGCCACATAGGCATCGTTGTGTTGAAGGATTCTTGCCGTATGACTCTTCTGCCGCATAGACATCGGTTTACTGAAGGGGGGTGGCCGCATGACTCTATTGGAGAATTGTTGTCGCATGGGAACACTGTCACATGAAGGTCTTCATTGTGCTAACGTAAGTGCTGACATTTTTGTCGTGTAACCGCTGCCGCACATATCACGAAGCGCTATGTTGTAACTGACAGAGAATTATGTTACTTCTGACGTAATCCGCTACTTGCTCGACTTTTGAGGACAACTTTCCATTGAGCATTAAATGCTCTTGTCAGTATAGGTGCGGCTGAGACGTCAGTCGCTTCCTCTTTGCTGCATTGGTGTGTTAGTGTCACTTTGTCGCATAGGTATTATACTTCTTCCTGCCGTATTGGAGACCCACTGTCCCATTGTCGCATGGCACTGTACGTGCATGGATCAAAATTTTCCATGCTTCTACAGTCAACTTCTATACATAATATGAAATTTTGTTGTTTAATATGATAATATTCTACGTACATGCATGGATATTCGAGCACTTTTCAATGTTGAAGCATGCTACACTTAATAGAGGGTATGACGAGCACCTGCCTAGAATGTGCAGATGGAAGCCTACTAAGGAAGATGCCAAACGCCCGCATAGATTGTCCGCCCTACGGAATGCACTTGTTTGGATCCTTTTGTTTCCTAATAATTTACTAAATTACGTTATGTTCACTGTACTGTGTTATAAATAGTTTGGCATCCATATCGGGATTTGCGGAATAGTAGTCGTCCATTTTAACCAGTCGCTTTATTCCATGGTCTGATAAGTTGACATGATATCGAGGAGCCTTATATGCCTGATAGAATGCTTCGTTAGTTTGGCTACATATAAACGGTTCTGAAGCTTACATTGAAGATGATGAGTGCTATGATAGGGGCAAAACCCTAAAACTATGTCCCATCGTAAAACATATAGGTCTCGGACTACTTTATTGAGTGGCAACATCATGTTATTGGAGAATCTAAATGACAAGCGGTGGTTGAGATCTCGGATTGTAGCGACGACTACATTGTATACTATGCAGATGTTGGACATCATATGTTATTTGTAGTGCCCCGTTCTCCCTTTTCGAGTGCGACTAAGAAATACTTTCGGTATCGTTCGATCGGGATAGATTGAATCAAGATCCTTTACTCGTTATTTTGAGTTGATTTATATATTCAGTGGACCATGTCCCAAGGACGGACTTAGTGATTGTCACGCCCCGATTCCCGTAAGGGCCGATCATCCTTGCATGGCACCTTGCGGAACCGATCGTCCTCGCATGGGCGTGATGCTGTGCAAGCCTAAGTTGCGCTTGTATAAGGCCAAGGATTTGAAAAATGACAAGTAAGCTATTCCAGATAGAAGCAACGGCACAATATTGCAGAAAAGTATATGAACACAATGGTATAAGAAAATAATCTATTTATTAATATCTGAAATGATTGCAAGGCTTGCCAATTGGCTATACATCAATACAGAATACAATGACATCGTTCTATACATTACATCCCTTTATACAAAAAATATCTTAAAACATCGTGATACAGCTCAAGGCATTGACTTCAGATTTTTGGCTCCTGGGGATGAGGCTAAGTTATCGCTTCTTCGAATAATCCAGCACCTGCGAACAAAACTGGTGGGGGGTCAGCACTTTGGGACAAGTATTGGTGAGTATAAAAGCAACGAACAAATGCAACACTCTCTAAAACCAACACTAAGTAAACATGTGATAAAATATTATATTACTAGTGATCTTGCTACTTTTACCTAAGTTTATTTTATGCAGTACGGGATCAAAGTCAGTTTACTTCTTTTAAAAATATCTTTGAAATCAGAGTTCCATATTCAATTCATTCAAGCATACTATACAGATTTACTCTATCGTGTAGTGCGCAGCATGTATCGTGAGCCATATTCATAACTCTTAAGAACATAAGCTATCTCTAGTGGACTATTCATCTCAGTTCAAGGCATAGTACATCTAGTAGACTATTCATCTCATATTAATGGATACCAGCATGTTCAAGTAAAATTATACATCTCAAGAGCAGTTACGATAAGGAACCTAAAGAATACAATTTAATACTTATTCAATGATACTTACCCATAGTCGAAAGGTTATCCCTGCAACAGACATACAAGTTAGCAACAATTTGCATAAACATCTAATGTTCGTCTTTGTATCAAACAGTTAGGTATGCAAGAAGGCTATCCTAACATGCGACCTAACTATATGATGGTCCATGAAAACCCATAATTAGCAGTTGAGACGTTCAAGCCCATCTCATTAATAGACTGACATCCTTCCTTAATCACAAGGTCTTCTAGCCTCAAGGTGCCATGTCCTCTCCCAGGCCGAATGATTTCCAGTGCCCCAGGAACCGATCGAGAGGTTACATCCTTGTGCACAAGTTTTTCCAGACCGATGCATGAATGTGCTTCTATCAGATAACATACTATACAAGCAGGCAATAATCAAGCAGACTCTTCTATATTAACTCTTCTTATCATCAGTCTATATTGATGTACGGGGCACGTAACCATCAATCATCTTCTTCTTATTTTGTGCAGTACTCGATGTACGGTATACATAACCATCGATGTATCGGAGTCATAACCATCGAGTACTGGCCCGTATCATCTCTTCGATTATGCAGCAGTTCTATAAATCAGGCATATAGATATCTCTATTTAACAGGCATGGCATAGTCTTTATTTATCTTTACAAGCATGTAGTTCTACTCTAGTTTATCATACGATACAAAGACAAGTTCAAGCAATCTTTTACTCTTCCTTTTTAGCATGGAAATAGTTCGTTCAATAATAGTGTTTGTGTGTACTAGCATGCAACATTCATCTCTTTGGACAAGCAATACAAGTTCTCTATTTAAGCATAGCAATGATCATTTATTCTATAAATCAAGAAGACAAGCATTCTTAAAGCATATATGGTTCCCTAATTAAGCATGCACAGTTATGTTTTATCATTCTTCTTATGAACAATAATCTTAGCACAAGCATTTATAAAACCAGATTCATTTTATTAGGCGTAAAAGAATCGAGAATGAAGTTCTGCCCACTCACCCAGATCAATCATCTTGTGTCTCAACGGGAAGCTCTTCAGGAAGGCTTTCTCTTAAGTCAGCAAACCAATCTCTCTTGTACATAGTGCCAACACGGAGTGGGGCACTACAGCGGCAAAGTCAAGAGGGACCTCTCCGCTGCAAGTTTTTTTTTCCTAGTTTTCGTTGTCGCATTATTGCTTTCGTGATTTCGAGTTGGTTTTCGAACTTGTGTTTTCTTGAACGGTTTCGATAGATTTCATTGTTTTCGTTCGTTGAACTTTGCTTTCGTTTCGATTGGGAGAAAGAAAAGAATATGTATTGATCATCTGTTCGTGATAATGCAGGTGATCGCATAGGCGTCGCGCAAGTAGTCTTGAAGAACGTCTTCCCTTTCCTACCTCCACCAACTTGTGAGTGGCTATACTTTCGATTAGTTGATCCTTCTTCCAAGTCTTCACACCTAATAATCTTGCTCTCTTGATTGTTCCGATCAAACGATACCATAATAACTAAAAGATATCAAGATAAAATAGAATAGACTTGGAATACTTTATGCTTGTCAACCAATTTGTGAATGATTACACTATTGCATGCTAGTTCGCTTAGAATGTGCTTTTATCGTGTTTTAATACTAACTAGAACATATTCTTCTGTTATTGTGCCATATGTAGAACACTTTACTATGCGATCAACTGAATAGGAAGACTATACAATCAGATCATGTTATGTTACTTGTCTCGTGCTTGTGTTGCCTTAAACTGCTTCGTTTGATAATTAGTTTTTAGACGTCGCTTGGTCGCGAAGAACTTGTGCACAAGGTTTCAGGTTCCCGCGAAAGGTCGTCGGGGCACTGGGACCGATCCAATCCGGACGAAACTTCATATTAGTCTCATGTTCGGGCAAAATGGCATGTAACGCTCCATGTTCCTTGCGTTGCACACCATTTTTGCCCAAAGTCTATAACTCGTCTACTATGGCGTCGTGCCAGTGACCCCCATGTATATTTAAACTGTGCAAGCTAACTATGTCTTCGTGGTAGGAAAGGTCGTGGTAAGTTTTGTATAGATGAGATGAGTCAGACAGGACAAGTAAAAGTCACCGAACGGTGGCATATTTATTTCAGTTATTTCATATATGTATATTTCATGCTCGTAACTTGAACTAAGGCAAGATAGAAAAACCACATAATAACTTACGTGCTTCACATAAATACTGTATTGATTGGTAAATTGGGTTAGCTCGCCCTCACCAGTGCATTTCGGTGTACTGACCCTTGTTGCAACAGGTTCTCCGTGCCAAGGCGATCCTGCGAGGAGCTAAGGCGACTTCCCATCCAGTCCACCTACCAGTGTGCCCTGTTCGTTCCCTTTTGAAGCGTGTTCTAGTTCCGGAGCTCGTGCATATACCTTATGCAGCTCCGTGGCAAAATAATAGTCTCGCCTCAAGGTCTTATCTTTTGATGTTTTAGTAAAAGAATGTAATGTATCGGACGACTATCTCATTTTGCGTCCATTTTTGTAACCCGTGAGGTGACCCTTTGTACTTGTTCAAGAGTTTGTAAATGATGTTCAATATAAATAAAGAGAACTTTTTCTTGTTTCAATATTGTGTTCAATTATCTGCGTACTCTGAATATGTGCTCGTTGTATCAAATACCATGGTCTTGTGCGTTGCGTAACTTAGGAACGCACGACATCACGTCCGGGGGACGACTATCGATTCCACGAAATCGGGACGTGATATTATTGAACCCCGATAATCGAAAAGGCGGTATTGTGCCTGTAACACTCCATCTTCCTACCAAATCAATCTTGTATGTTACATTGGTGAAGATGGTGAGGAATAAATTGTTGACTTTAAAGATTTCTATATGTTTATAACCAAACATAATTTTTTTGTCTACTTCTCATACAAGCTAACAAAGGTATGAAGTTGGGGAAAAAGTCTCATCAGTCGCAAGAAAGAGAACTACATTAAAATTAATGAGCAGTTATAGAACATCGACAACACTAATGACTTCCCTTTCTTTGAAAATAGGAAGCATCATGCAAATAGGCAAAATGATAATTAGGTCGTGTTGGTAGTTGAAACTTTGATGTTGGTTGTGAAACTTTGATGTTTGTGTTGTGAAACTTTGTTGTTGGATTGTGAGATTGGTGTTTAATCTAATGTGAAATTGTTATATTTTGAGTATCCTAGGACTGACAAAGAATTTGGGAAAATTTTGAGTATCATAGGACACTCAAATTTTGAGTATCTTGATGAAAAGTTGTATTCTAGGACTATCAAAAAAATTGACAGTCCTAATTGTTACAAGGACGGTCAAAATATTTGACAGCCTTAGGAATACAACTTTTCATTAGGACTGTCAAAAATTAATTCCTAGGATACTTATATTTTGCTGTATTTTAGGACTGTCAAAGATTTTGACAGTCCTAATTGTTGTGAGAACAAAATATTTGACAGTCCTAGGAATACAACTTTTCAGTTTGACTATCAAATTTTTTGACGGTCCTAGGATACTAAAAATATTTTCCTGTACTGTGATACTCAAAATACATTCTTTGAAGTCAAATGATACAAAAGTCAAATGATACTCAAAATACATTCTTTGAAGTCCTATAACTTTTGATGCAAAGCTTCTACCATTCTTTGAAGTCAAATGTAACAAAATTAACAAAAAGTTCTATTTCATTTCTTCATTCTTCAAAATACACTATATATTTGCCAAAGTGATACAAAAGTGCAAAATGTTACAAAATTGTATAGTTTGGTTTACATAAGTCGATTACAATATCATAGTAGTCCTTAGACATGATTCTGGATTCTCTATCTTCATCAACTTCTTATAGACAGTTATTGCATCTGTGTAAGGTGTCGTCCATGCGATCGCTTCGTCAGGTGCATGTTTATACCAAATCGTAGCAGTGGAGTAATAGGAGAATGACTGATCAACCTAGGGATGACAAAGTATTGTCCGACAAGTCCTATTAAACATAGATTAAATAGTTTGTGATCGGGCGGCAGAGCGCACATTGGAAAGAAAGTATTGTTAATGTTCTTCGATAATTACAATTAGTATATTATACCTATTAGCGAATAAATATGCAGCTGAAGGGACAAACATGTAATGGTCTTCTCCGATAACAGTATCAGTGCAAGGAATCTTGTCAACAAGTCTCCAAAGTTTCTTCACTGAGTATCTTGGTGTAGAAGGAAAGACGAGACTCCAACTCCTTGTATAGCTCTTCCCTAACCTATCTTCATCGTTCTTCATCGGAATAGCCAAAATGTCTTGCAAGCACATGAAATCCACAATGGTCATCCATAGGAACATCAATAATAGACCAAATGTAATCTCGTATCTCTGGCAGAAAATAATCAATGTACACACCCAGTTTACAAGATAATTGATCTAAATCATCGACCGTGTCTGCAACGCTCATTTTCTGTCTTTTGCTTTGAACAGTCACCTTACTAATCCTCTTCGAACTGACCACCCTTTCGACAACCGTATTAGACTCAGCTTACTCTAAACTGTGTTCAATATGCTCAAATAATGATGGATCATTATTGGTTGACTCAACTTATTTTTGTGCTCTACTGATTCTTGTCTGTGGTCTACCCTTAGGAGCTCTAAGTACGGATGGTTCTTGCAATCGACTAGTTGTCGGGTTAGCAATAAAATAGGAAAGTAAAAAAAAAAGGTGCAAAATCAAGGAGGAAAAAAATAGTATTTATAGGATTGTCAAAAAATTTGACTATCCTAAATGAACATCAAGTTATCTTTAGGATCGTGAAAATATTTTACAGTCCTACATATTGAAATGACTGTAAAAAAAATTGATAGTTCGGAAGAAAACTTGTTGTTCATTGAACAACATATTTTCTTTAGGACTATTAAAAATTTTGACAGTATAGTATATTGGTAGGACTATCAAAAATTCTGACAGTCCTAAAAAAAATATGTTGTTCGCGGACAGATGACCAAAGAAGATAAAGCCTTGATGACAGATCAGAAGAAAGAAGAGTCTGAGACCCTTGTCCCAATTGAATTGCAGGGGATGACCTATACAGATAGATAGACGAGAACTCAAGGGCGTAGCTTTCTTTAAAGGAAAGCTAGTCCCAAGATAAACGTTTTCCTAACTAACAAACTATCCAAACTGGATAATAACACAATCAGCAAAATGAGTACATAAAATCAATTGCTTAGCCTTGAGTAGAGCGTAGGTATGGTGGGCATGAAACCAACTGTCAAAAAAATTGACAATCCATTGCATATTTTGGACTGCCAAATTTTTTGACAGTCCTAACACAAAAACTGTCGAACTGGGGTGTCAGATTGCTTAAATGTTCTTCGGAAGGACCGAAATGTTCTTCGAAATGAACATAATGAGTGTTTAGTGGATTCGATGATCTGATTTATTCAACGAAGAGAGTTTCGTGCATATCTCCTACATTGGTCGGATATAATCAATAATTTGGGAAGGACTAAAAAATTGGAAAACTTTATCATCATATTTTGTCGAAGACATACCAGATAAAGGTTAAATATTCGTTAGAGAATCACCGAATTGGGTTAGAGTGGGACTTGGGACCTCAACTTTTATAGAGTATAGGGTTTAGGATTTTGGAATTTGGAATTTTGGAGAGAATGGAAAGAAGACAAATACAAAAGAAAACAAAGAAAAGTTGGCTTATATACTTATGTAGTGAGCAGTCCTAAGTAATTTTTTTTGGGCAGTCCTATGTAGCTTTTGTAGTGCCTTTATAAAAATTTAAAAACAAAGGTATATTTCTTTCTTCTTTTATATATAGATAATGGAGACAGTAAGAAACTGCGGTTCTGAAATCGACATGTTGAATAATAAAACAGAAGGTAAAAAAAACTCAAAACTCAAAGCCTTTTATTTCTCAAAATCCTTTCTGCTTGACCAACAGACACATGGAACAACCCTCGGGCTCTTAAGCACTCTACTGAGATCGATCCTTCTGAAAAAACCTTTAGCAGATGATTTACTTCTTCAAAACCCAGAGCTAGCAACTTCAATGAATCCCTGATGCATGGGAAAAATGCTTCTGGGCGTGAACAAAAAGGGCTAAAAATGAGAAGAAGTGCTCCCATATCAACTTTAAACTGATGAACTCCCATAACAGAGAATCTCACATTGCTCGCCGAGATGCTGCTGAATATAAAATGGTCAAGCCCGTCAGCAATGCTTCTCCATAGATCAACAAAGTCCTGGGAGTTTAGGTTTAACCTGAGGATTTCCATTCGGTCTCTCAACATTTCCAGTGCATAAATAAACTCCGGAGAGAGACTAAGATTTCTTTCTTCAAGGATCTTATCATTAGATTCGATATTTTCTTCCCCCAAATGCTCAATATTTTGAATGTACTTCCAGCATAGAGCATCAAATTGTAGTAGAATACCAGACATAATCTCCACTAGGGAGTCGGTTTCTAACTTAGCCAGGAACATGATTTCATCTTCGAAAAAAGAAGTGTCCGGGTGTTGGTTATCATTGGCCACACCCATCTCCAAGAAGCTGATGTCATCGTTCCACTGCTGCAAGACAGATTCACAATATTTGGCAGCGTTAACCGAACCAATAACTGTCAACAACTCATCATCCTCTAGAACAGCAGATGTGATGTCCACATCTCGACAGCGTTGGAGCAAGCTAATGAAGAAATGATTTAAGAACAAGGTCGCGGAAGACCTTATGAACTGAATTCTCATCAGTTTGCTTGGCAAAGATAGGGCCCGCTCTATCATAGTCCATGAGATTCTAACTACTGAATCTGCAATCAATGGAGCTTTAGAATCCAACCTAGACGAAAGAATGAACGATTCCAGATCCTCTGCATTGGCCAATTGATTTTTTTGTCTATAACCTATCAACCAGCTTCTCTCAACATCTAACTCTAATTTTAGTTTGTCTTCTGCATCCTTTAGTTCTATTTTGGCCCATATTTGGAGCCAGTCAGGATGCTCATCAAATACTGACAATAAAGACATAGGTCCCTGGACTCCCTCAAACTCATAAAAGGGCCCCTTGCTTGGTGTCCCGGTAGTAGCAAGAGTTTTCATTCTCGTATCATATGTAGTCATAAGATCAACATAGTGAAGCCAGTTGGAACTTACCTCCACCTTCTCGTCCGTGCCTTTATAATGTCCAGCAAGAGCCGGAAAAACTTCCCTTTCTAGATATTTGGAGAGCATTTTCATCATTCCCGACACCCAAGCTTCTTTTGCACTGCAACCGATTATCATCGCTTTATCAATTAGTGGCTGCAAAATGTTGTCCACTCCATCCAAGAAATCTCGGGTGATTTTGTAGACGAGGGCAAAAGTGAAGTCTGGTTTATTGGACCAGCGCGAAAAATGGTATTCCATCCTTGCCGCAATAGGGTAAACCAATTCATCGATAACCCAGATACCATGCCTCAAACATGATGGTTTACCTATATCCATCAAATCTGATAACTTACACCCCTTCGGATATCTTAGAAATTTATGTTGTCGTGATTCCCTTTGAGTTTGCAAATGCTGCAAAGTACATAGTGCTAGAAAGCTCTGAGAGTATTTCTCTTTCTTCTCCCCTTGCATAAGAACAAGGGGATTCAGAATTTCCAAGCATTTATCCTTTTCCATGTTTGATGTCAAAAGTGATGGTGGCCATCCAAGAGAAGAAAGTAGAACTCGATGGTCGGTAAGAGCTTGTGGCCTCAAGACGGTCAAAGCTTTCTCTACTCTAGAGTCAACAGCCATAAGAAGGCGACTCCAGTGTGGTCTACTCTTTGCAATATCCACCAGAATTTCTTCAATTGCCTTCATTGCTTTGAGTGCAAGCAGTAGCTTTTCTTGCTTCTTCTCACTATCCTGTGTATTAAGCAAAGACATCAAATTCCCTTAGCTTCGACTCCTCATGGTACTAACCCTCTAGATACAGTAGTTTTTAATTGTAAAGCAAAAAAAATATCATAATACACAAATCTATCACAACATAAAATAAAATAAAAATCTAAGCACAGACACACTTACAGTTGTATCTGACGACTTAAAAAGGTTTGTCGAGATGTTATTTCGTGTAGTGCGGCTCATTATGGAGAGGGTTGCATCTTCAAGGTCACCAACTAGAGCTTCCAACTTCAGTGCAGTTTCTGCATGGTTGGCAAGGTGAAGATAAGATTTATCAAAATGGATGCAGCGATTCATAAGGTGTTCAAGCAGACAATATAACTGGATGAACCTGATATTGAAGGAAAAGAAGGAAAAGTTACGCAAATCATTTGGAACCCAGACTTTCAGGGATTATTCCTAATCAGCAAAATATATGTTGCATAGACACAAATGCAACACTACATGATACAGACACGGAGAGACTGACACGAAATGCTATGTGCGTCTTAGTGTATTTTGGAATGTCTTCTTTTTTCGCCAGGCACCTGACAACAGGCCTAAAATCCTCTCTCCTACGGGTGCAAACGAGCCAAGCCGAGCCAAGCTTTCATAAGCTTGAGCTTGGCTCGTTTATTAAACGAGCTCGAAAATGAAGCTTGAGCTTGGCTTGTTTATTAAACGAACCGAGCTCAAACGAACTTTTATCAAGCCGAGCTTCGAGCAGCTTGTGAACGGCTTGGCTCGTTTGCAGCCCTACTCTCTCCCCACTCCAATCCTCGTCAGCACTATCATCCTCCTCGCTACTTTCCTCGACGCTACGCGCATTGTCCTCACTGACTCTGTAATCGCCCACCACCAAGTGTGTTTGTGTCCAATACGTGTCAGCCATGAAATGGACACAACAACAATTTTTGGTGTGTCCATGCTTCCTAAGCATATACACATATGGAACTCTTTTAACCAAATGAATTAAGTACCCTGTGATCGATGCTTTACTTACAGGAACATTTTTTGTCCTGGGCTACTAACACCAACATCCCCTCCCATTTTATTAATTTTTGCCCAGGTTGGGACCCGAACCCACGTCCACTCCTCCCCTCCCTTATGTTGTATACTTTGCTTGAAAACCCCAAGTTTCTTTTAGTCCCACATTGGATAGGCCAAACCTCTCTATAGTCTTTATATTACTTACTCTCCTTTGCTCTATTGTAAGTTGTTGTGGGCTAGTCTTGTGGGCCACACGTTGGCTCGAATCGGTTCAGCGAGCGTGACATGTGCGGGTATGGGTCCATATCTGTAAACGCCAATTGCAGATCCGAATTTCACTACTGGGTTCGGGTTGAGATCCAAAAGAATTTTTTGCTCTTCATTACTCGTGTATATTTCTGACCGTTTAAGATTCTTAATTTTTTATACGTTGGACATTTATTTCACAACGGTATTTTGTTTTATGGCTCTTAAAACGGCCAGATTTATTAGCATGTTAATTCTAATTCATTGTCTATTAAACCTTTGGCTGTTGGTTAGGTGTGTGTGTGTATATATATATATATATATATATATATATATATATATATATATATATAGGGTTCGGATCGGGAGCCCCGTTTCCGGAGCCCCGCCGAAGCCCCGCGATCCTCGACCGTTGGATCGAGCGGGCACGTGTGCGGGCCCACGTGGGCCCCCCGATCCGATGGTGCGGGAGGCGGGGCTTCGGCGGGACTCCGCAGGCGGGTATCTTGATCTGGACCCATATATATATATATATATATATATATATTTCGTTGAAATAATAATAAAAATCGTTGGTTGTGTTGAGTACACAGTGAGAAATAACAAGTCCATATTCTGTCTCTCTAAACTTCCGTTTCTCTTTCCTCCTACAAACTTTCTAAGTTGTTCAATTCCTTCTTCTAGGCAAAACAAAGTTCGGATCACTCTCGAAGTTGTGTGCAGTGACGAGAAGCAGGTAGCAATGGAGTTTTACCTCTAGAATGATTCGAGAACATGTCCGCACATAGACCTCGAATAATCTCTTAGGACAATGTTTTGTACACGACTTCCCCGTAGACCGGCAACACTAAACTTTTGTTATTTTTGTTTACAGGAAAATAAAAGGTTATAACAACAATCTTAGAGATTATTTCTTCTTACTTAACATATACATGTTTTACTAAATTTACATTCTGTGTTATACAGTACATATACTAAAATATTGTCTACTTAATACAATATATACCGTCTTTTTTTACTTAACAGAACATATAGTCACATTTTTGTTTTGCAAACATATACAGTTTCTGTTGAAATTAGTTGTTTGTTTTATTGATTGTCTCATTGGCATTATCCGCGATAATTACCAAGAAAGGGTCCGAGAAAATACAGCCTTACAGTCATTAATACAATGATCTCAATCATTATGACAATAATCTCATAATGGAATATCCTGTGACATATTCTGGCATCCCAAATATGTCCTCAGGATATTCCCATGTGCTTATACTATACTTAAATATGACACCCAACATACCATATCAACACTCCCCCTCAAGATGGGTGAAAGATATTCACTAAGCCCATCTTGTCACATCCTCTAATCATGCTCACTGAGGCGAGTCCCTTGGTTAGTCCATCTGCTACTTGATCCCTGGTTGGAACATGGCCAAGCTCCAGTAATCCACTATCCAACTTCTCTTTGATGAAGAATCTATCAATCTCGATGTGTTTGGTCCTGTCATGCTGTACTAGATTGTTGGCGATACTAATAGCTGACTGATTGTCACACCACAGCTTCATCTTGGCTCCTTGATCCAGCTTCAGCTCTACCAGCATATTCTTCAACCATAGCAGCTCTGCAACTCCCAAGGCCATAGCTCTGTACTCTGTTTCAGCTGTCGATCTGGCCACCACAGACTGCTTCTTACTCCTCCAGGAGACCAAGTTACCTCCTACAAATATGCAATATCCCGAGGTAGACCTCCTGTCATCAGCACAACTAGCCCAGTCAGAATCACAGTAGCCCTCGATGCTCACGTGATTGTTCTTCTTGAATATTAGTCCCTTCCCGGGAGCACCTTTTAAGTACCTCAGAATCTGGTACACTGCATCCATATGACCCTTCCGTGGGTCATGCATGTAGCGGCTCACCACACTTACTGCAAAGCAGATATCAGGACGTGTGTGGCTCAAATAGATCAACTTGCCAACCAGTCTCTGGTATCTGTCCCGATCAACTGGTTCTCCAGCCTCAGCATCAATCTTGAACCTCTGATCTATTGGTGTCGCTGCAGGTTTGCACCCCAACATCCCAGTTTCTGTGAGAAGGTCCAGTGCATACTTCCTTTGAGAGAGAACAATCCCCTCTGCTTCTCGAGCAATCTCAATCCCAAGGAAGTACCGAAGAAGGCCGAGATCCTTCACCTCGAATTCCTTGCCAAGCTTTCCTTTGAGTTGGGCGATCTCCTGCTCATCATCTCCTGTGATAATCATATCGTCCACATACACCGCAAGCATGGTGATGTGGCCTCCACTCCGACGGAAGAACACAGTATGATCAGCATTGATCTGCTGATATCCCATCCCTATCATCGCCCTTCTGAATCTGTCAAACCACGCTCGAGGAGACTGCTTCAGTCCATAGAGGAACTTCTTCAACCTGCAGACCTTGCCTACTGTCTGATTGGTGTCAAATCCTGGTGGTATCTCCATGTACACCTCCTCCACTAGATCTCCGTGAAGAAACGTATTCTTCACATCCAGTTGGTGTAGCTTCCATCCACCATTCGCTGCCAGAGAAATCAGAGTCCTGACAGTGCTCATCTTTGCAACTGGTGCAAAGGTCTCGTCATAGTCGATACCGTACGTCTGACTGTATCCTTTGGCTACTAGTCGAGATTTGTAGCGCTCAACCTGTCCATCTGGGTTCTGCTTCACGGTAAAGACCCACTTGCATCCAACTGCTCTCTTCCCCTCTGGCAGTCTCACAAGCTCCCAAGTGTGGTTCTTCTCCAGAGCTCCCAACTCCTCGTGCATTGCCGCTTTCCACTTTGGATCGTTCTTGGCAACCTGCCAATTGTTAGGTACAGTAATACTATCCAAAGATGCTATAAATTCTCCATGAGAAGAAGGGATATGGTCATAAGAAACAAACTGAGCAATATCCCAACCATATCTGTTTGGAGGATTTCCTGCATTGCTGCGAGTGGTCCTCCGTACAGATAGTGGTGTGGGAGGAGTAGAAGTAGGAGGAATGATATCTTGTGAAGGAGGGGGTATCACCTGAAGGGGGGTTGGTGTCGGTGCCTCAGGAGTTGGGACGAACGCAGGCAAGGGACTTGGCACTGGCACTGTCGATACTGGTCCTGCAGTTTGCTTCTCTCTCCTGCTGCAGGTAAGTAACTCTCCCTGAGCGGTAGGCCTAACACCTTCACCTTCTTGTCCCTTCTCCGTGCCTCCATGCCAAACTTCTAAATCGGTTACCACCAAGTTCTCCATCTCCCCCTCTTGCCTAATACTGGCAATATTAGGCGTGTTGTGTGAAGTTCCGTCCTGGTGGTAGTATGGCTCATGCTCCCGAAAGTGGACATCCATACTGACAAACTTCTTCTTCTCTACTGGACTCCAGCACACATACCCCTTCTGGGTCGCCGAGTAGCCTACGAAGATGCATTTGACCGCTCTAGGGTCAAGTTTTCCAACTGATGGCATGTTGTCCTTCACAAAACACACACACCCAAACACCTTCAGTGGGAGTATCCCACTATTATTGCCTTGCAATACCTCACATGGGGACTTCTATCCGAGGACCTTCGAGGGCATCCTGTTGATGAGTTGAGCTGCTGTCAACACTGCATGCCCCCACAGACTCTGTGGGACATTCATGTCGATCATCATACTTCTTGCGACCTCCAGAATGTGTCTGTTTTTCCTTTCTGCAACTCCATTTTGTGCTGGTGTGTATGCACAGGTGGTCTGATGCTGTATTCCGTGTGCTGACAAGTATTCTGCAAGCGCCCTGTTCGTATACTCTGTTCTATTGTCAGACCTCAGTACCTTCACAACTGCTTTGTACTGAGTCTGGACATGCTTATGGAAATCCCGAAAACAAGCAGGTACATCATTCTTATTTTTCATCAAATATAATCAGGTAACACGAGAGACACACTCAATGAAAGAAACAAAGTACTTATAACCATTTATAGTGTTAGTAGCACATGGACCCCAGACATCAGAATGTACTACCTCAAAAGCAAAAGTGCTCCTATGACCCGTACCAATATATGAGCTCCTAGTAAGTTTTCCTAACTCGCACGCATCATATACTAATTTTTCTTTATTTGTTTTTGCATAAATCTCTGGATACAACTTACTTAGAGTATCAAAGGAAGAATGTCCCATCCTCCGATGATGGAGTATCAAGGTATCCTCAGTCCTCTGCTGCAGTCCTTCCATGCCAGCCTTCTCTGCCATAGATACCAATGCTGAGTCCAGTCCTTCTCGATCTAGGTACCACAGTCCCTCATGCCAAGTGCCAGTCCCAAGTCTTCGTCCTGTCCCTTTCTTCTGGAAGGTCACCTTAGGAATATCAAAAGAAACAATGCATTTAAGTTGGAGGATTATAGAACTAATGGACAAGAGACTGACGGGAAATGATGGAGCATGTAAAACATTGGATAATCTTACTGAACCTGTACAATTAACAGTACCCTTACCGACCACTGGCTGGAAAGTGCCATCAGCTGTCTGAATGCTGTCTGCTGATGCTAGGTGAGTGTAGGAAGAAAACTCACTAGCATTTTCCGTCACATGCCGAGATGCTCCCGAGTCGATAATCCAGTCTGATGATTTAAGGGAAGAGATAGACGCAAGAGCAAGTGATTCGTCAGTACCTTCTGATGGATGGGCATACATGGCAGCGTTGCCCCTAACAAAGAATGAGGTGGACGCCTCCTCTGTTCTACTCCTCATGTCTCCCAGTGCCTGGTCCTCTACAGTAAAGGTGCCATCAGCTTCTCCGTTCCCTTCTGATATCAGGAGGTTCGCCCGATAACCTCCTCGGCCGCCTCGTCTACCCCCTCGACCACGTCCTCCATTATATCCTCGTCCGCCGAACGGTCCTCGTCCACCACCTGAATCTCCCTCCCTAGGTGGTTTGGTACAAGCATACCGATGATGACCCATCTCCCCACAGTTATAGCACTGCCGGTTATGCTGCCAGGGCTCTCCCTTAGATCCTGTGTTACCTGAGCTGGTGATCGCTAGTGCTGACTTTGCTTCGGGGGGACCACCTGTCCCGGCTTGCAGCCTGATGCGTGTCTCCTCCTGGATCATGGCTGAGATAGCCTCCTCAAGGCTAGGGATCTTTGGTTGGGCTAGAAGTAGGGCCGTCCTTTGTGCGAAAGCTGCAGTCAGCCCTTTGAGGAACTTCATCGTCCTCTCCTGCAGACACACTTGTCTCTCCTTACACTTAGGGTCCCCGCAGCTCGTCCGATCTGAGGAGTGATCATAATCCAACCACAGACGCTCCAACTCCGTGGCATACTCCTGCACCGTCTTCTCTCCCTATACGGTGTCATCAATATCCCCCTTTATCTGGAAGACCCGTAAGTTGTTCCCCACACCATCATAGGTCCTTCTCAACTTCTCCCACACATCTTTCACCATCTCAATACTGTCTACTGTGACGGCAATAGACTGGACTAAGGAGTTGAGAAGCCAGATGTAGATCACCATATGAGTGGACTTTCACTCATCGCGTCCTGTCGAGCCCTCGTCCGGCTTTGTCGTCTCGCTCGTCAGGAACCCCTCCATGTTTTTTCCTACGAGGGTTCTTCTCACCCGCCGTGACCAACTCAGATAGGTGGCTGGTCCATCTAATTTCAGATCGATGGAGGGAAGCTTCAACTCCGGCGACGTTCGTGTCGTGTTCTCACCAGCCGACATCGTCAACAACTTCATCAACGTCGCCACCTCTGCAGAATCTAGCTTCTTGATGATCTCCTCCATCGATGCGTCGTCTATCCAATCACGTCACGTCCGCTCCACGGCTCACGCTCGTCCTCGTCGTCCGCTCCTAGATCCGAACATGTCCCCCCTTTTTCAGATCTAGGCATCCCTATTAGGCGCTGTCTCGTGCTGGTGCGGAGGAGGCGGCAGCACGCATGTCACAGCCGCCGTCGCAACAGCAGCAGCAATCGCAGCAGCAGTAGTAGCCGCAGCAGTAGCGGGACGGGACAGCAACAACGAAGGGCGGCCTGCGAAGGGCGGAGAAGGGAAGAAGGGGGGCGTGGAAGAGTTCGGTGGAGGAGATCTAGGAAATCCTCCTGTGGGTTTGTGGAAGCTTGGTGACGGCTAGGGTTTGTGGAAACTTGGCTCTGATACCATGTTGAAATTAGTTGATTGTTTTATTGATTGTCTCATTGGCATTATATAGCCTTACAGTCATTAATACAATGATCTCAATCATTATGACAATAATCTCATAATGGAATATCCTGTGACATATTCTGGCATCCCAAATATGTCCTCAGGATATTCCCATGTGCTTATACTATACTTAAATATGACACCCAACATACCATATCAACAGTTTCCAATCTCTATTTGTGGCATATGCTAAACTATTCATATTAGAATTATTCATATCAAAAATATATTGTCGTTAGTTTATTCTGGAAACTGAATCCATGAGTATTGTGCTGGACTGTTCATAATAAAGCAATGTTGGAACTTTCTTTTGTACATAATACATGTGATTATTATGATTATTTTACATTTACAGTTAAATAGTAACAAATAAAAAAATACTTCTATCAGTCTTTCTAACAAGAAATCTTTTACTGAATACACTTACCGATGTTCAAACTATAGGTTTAAGATTATGTGGTTCATTATGATTTCTCTTAAAACAGCAATTCTGACAGATTTCACAACTGATACAAAGGAACACTATTGAGTCTTGTTTTCTAATATTTGATAGAGAATTCGAACTTTTCAACAAGACGTATGTGATAAACTTCGACATTTACTACATGTAAATTGGATTGGGTTCGTATGAGATTATAACCAAATCCTGTCATCCTAGGATAATATGGATTTCAGGTTTATTTTTTGAAATTCAAACTCTGTAGTTCTAAAATAATCAGATCAGTTTATCGTTTATCATTGACTGTCGTAAGTGAATGATATTAGCTAACTTGGAGCGGAGATATGGTCCTTATAATCAGATATTTTCTCTTGATTCCTGTTAGAGATATGTATGTGTAGCAAACAAGCATTTTATAATGCAAATAAGCATAACTCAAGTGGCATATTAGTTTGACCACTATATGTTGTATTCTTGCGCGTGCAAATAGTAGTAGTATGCACGTATCGACTTATGTAAACTTGAACAGATATCTTTTATGACTTTAAGTTGAGGTATTTTATTACACTCTCTAAATACAGAAAACAAGTGCAAACTGATAGTTCATTTGGAAACTACTGTAGTTTAGAATTTTATTATGTGTCATTTTTTTTTTTTAAGTATTCTTATAAAGGGTACAAATTGATCATTTATAAGAATAAAAGGAACTATCTTATTATTGTTTACTGAGTGTATATGTTTTACATTAGTCTTGAGATTTTTCATATGAACATCACTTTGTTTCAACTTATAAGACCTATCTTATATGATGGCATGATATTCATATCTTATAACAAATTCTGGTACTTAATACTTTTAACTATTTTTGAGAACTTTCATATTCTAAATTTAATCTATGCTGAAACAAGTTCTAAATTTACATTAGGAATAATTTTGATACATTCTAGTTAAAAGAAAATAGTTTAGTGATAATGCAAATCTTTTTGAATCTAAGTTCTAAAGTAGAAATAGATTGGATGCATGCCGAAAGGATCATTCTGTCAAAAATGATGTAAATAGCCCTAAGCGACACGGTATTTAAGTGTCTTCGGACCACCGCTAGATGGGATCCGACCACTACAGCTAACCCAAGTTGATCAACACTTGATGGACTAAAGATTTGTAAGGTCAATTAGCAAAAATCATTCAAACTATTGCTCTAGTAATCTAGGTTGTTAATCTAGGTTGTCATATTGATTCAATACACTATTCTTACATAACTTTTAGATTGTCACTTTGTCATAATGGCTGGTAAAGATGAATCTTCTAGTAACAAGCATGCAAAGTTCACTGGTTCTTACTTCAAGAGGTGGCAGAGTCAGATGAGATTTTGGCTAACTATCTTAAGACTAATATCAGCAATTGATGGAACCATACCTGTAACAAATGATTCTGATAACACTGAATCTGACTTAGGAATACCCAAATCATCTAGCTCAGTCAAGCCTAAAACTCCTAAGGAAATAGATTACCATTGTTTTCAAAGAATTTTAAGAGGTTTGAGTCATTATATGACATATTCTTTAAATATAGCTAAAGAACTCTGGAATGCTCTGGAAGAAGAATACGATTGTGATAATGCTGGAATAAAATGATTCAATTCTTCATCATTCAATAGATATTTTATGGTAGATAACAAACCTATGAATAATCAAATCCATGAATTCCAAGAATATCTTAGACACATCCAAGCTAAAGGTGCAACTTTTTCTAATGATCATAAGATAACATGCTTGATAGATAAGCTCTCTCCATCTTAGTCTGATTATGCTAGAGAACTTATCTATACAAAAGGAAACTTTACATTTGTACAAGTCTTAAATGGCATTAGAATAGAATAACAACTTAGGTTAAAGTCTGAACCTAAGACTGAGTTTAAGGCTAAGATAAACCTTAAAGAAAATCAGGATAAACCTAAGTTTAACCCTCAAAACCCAATAGAAATTTCTTCAAGAAGAAGAAGAACTTTCAGCATTTCTACCAAAACCATCAAAATCAACAAAACCACAAACATAGAAGTTAGACTCATGATCAAGAGAAGTTTTGTTTAGTGTGTGACAGGACAAACCATCTATCCTTCAACTTTTCCATAGAAAAGAGAAAGCTATCAAGACTTCTATTAAGGAAAAAGATAATGCCAAATCCGAAACAAACATGCTTATGAATGGGTCCTCTAGTTTCTCCAGGTCTGTAAGCTATCAACCTTTAGTCAATATTTATTATCATTATGATAATTGGTAGTTAGATTCTGGAGCTAATATTCACGTTTTGTTTGATCGCTCATGTTATCAAACTATCAGGAATCAGGTGGACAAAGTGTAGCCTTAGGAGATGGCTTAGCGGCACATATTATAGGAAGTGAAAGAGTAGATCTGAAGATGTCATCAGAAAAATTCTAACTCTTCATAATCTGCTTCATGTGTCGTCGGTCAGAAAGAATCTAGTTAGTAGGTCTCTTCTTGTAGATTCAGGGTACAAGGTTGAAATGTAAGCAAATAAAGTACTAATATCTAAGAATGATTCATCTGCTGGAAAATGCTTTGTAAAAGATGGATTATACATTCTTAGTTCTATCAATAAAAATATTAAATCCTTCTCTTATTTATTCTAAAGTAGCATTTTCAAATTCTCTAGGAGGAAGTGCAATCTCCTGTGGCTCTTATGAACATACTATCATATTTAAGAGTACCATGGAATCTGAAATGATAGCTTTAGACATTGTTTGTACTGAAGCTGAATGTCTGAGAAATCTTATTATGCATATATTTGTTCTATATAGTTTTGTTCATGTCATTTCTACAAATTGTAATAATAAATCTGTTATAGAACTGCTAAAGCATGACTCTATCAATGCTAAGATAAACATGCTAAGATGAACATGCACCTACAACTGCACTTCAAGTCAATAAAGAGCCTATTAGGCAAATATGTGGTTTTTGACTATATAAAATCATAAAAGAACCTTGCATACCACTTTATGAAGGGTATGTCTAGGACATTAATTATAAAATCATCGGGGATGGAATTAAGCCTATAAGTAAGTCACCAACAGTGGCAAACCCAACCGAGTCTGACTGTATATCCCAAGAAGCTGGTTCAATGGGTACGAACAAGCTGGACTTAGGTGACTAATATTGAACACTGACCCTGAGATTAAATTCTCAAAATAATGCTCAAGCGTTGTACGAAATTGTACAATGATACTACATCCCTAAGATGATAATGTTCCACTATGATATGGTTAGGATGAGTTTTAAAACTCTTAATAGGTCCAAGCATGGCTATGCAGGATTGACACCGATAAATCCTTTGAGGAGTTACCTATATGAGAGATCGTGAAGGCCACGACTATGAAACATGACAATCCCAGACAACTCTCATGAATAAGAAAAAGTGTGCATGACCAATCAAAAGCGCCATCTGATTGATCGAAGAACCTTTAGCGTATTATGTAATCCGATTCAAGGCGTAGTCCATCATGTACTTCTCCAGATAAAGATAATAGTCACTAAGTGAGATTCAAGGTTGTAGTCTATCTCACCTATTGCATAGTATACTTTTGTCTAAAAATTCTTCTTTTTTGTTCTTCTATTTATATCTCTGTTCTCTAACCTTGGTTTTTTGGGAAGATTGTTATATACTTTGCTTGAAAAAACCAAGTTTCTTTTAGTCCCACATTGGCTAGGCCAAATCTCTCTATAGTCTTTATATTACTTACTGTAGTGCCTCAAATCCCGATCCGACCGGGACGAGCACTATGTAATTGGGCTTGTGGCTAGTCTGTCTGAGTCATAACTTAGATCTCGGCATCTTCTTGCCACGGACAAAATGCGATGATCCTTTCCAACTCATGGAAATGCCTCTATTGAAACGAGTCCAATAGTTTTCGTGTTTTGGTTGCTTGGTTTTCTTGATTGCCATTTTGAGGTTTTGGATTTGTTGTTGCTTTCGATTTGCTTGGTTTTCGCTGCTGGTTTTATCGTTTGGAACTTGAGGTTTTGGAGAGTTCGGCAAGGAATGATAGGCAAGATTTCTAACTCGGTGCTTGTGCTGTTTCAGGTCGGCGTAACTGACGTTTGATCGTCGCTAGCGGGATTCCTAGTTTCAGCCTCTTTCCCTTAACCAGTGAGTGGTTTGGTCCCTTCTTTCCTACTTCTTCATGCCAACATCTCTAAGTTTCAATCGTTCACTCGATGATGCCCGGTTGGACGCCTAGGAAATCCTTAGCCACAGGCATGCCAGCCACTAAGAAAGGAACATGGGATTTGTAGACTAATTTTATCATATGCTTGCACACCTTATAATTTGACCTTGTTTATAAGGAAGAGTTGGTTGTTGGTGGCGGCCTGGTGCCTCGGATAGAGTTGGACTTATGGGATAACTGAATCGGAACACCGCTTGAGAAAATATGAACTGTTACATGAGATATATATATGTTGCTGCTTAACTTCTTCTGTTTAATTCGATGCATTGTATGTAATATGAATTATTTCATGCATTTGCATGGTCTGGGACAACTTGTGCACAGGGTTTGGCATTTCCTCGAAACGGCTTTCCGGGGCACTGGAACCGTATCGATCCGGAGGAAAATATTTGATTCGTGCTCGTCACGATGCCTAGCGGGACCTCCAGCAGGGCTTACTACCCGGGCTGATAGGGCGCGCCGCTAAGCTTAAAATATGTCCCTAAGGTGTCGATCACACCAATGACCGCATAGATTAGAACGCATACTAACTTATTGTCTTGTGCAGATGGTAAGTATACTTGTGTTTCGTTTCAGGGAAGGCGTGCATCGATTGAGTAAGCAATCGGTGTACTGGTTGGATTAAATGCTATATTCATTCCTATCAAAACATGCAACTGATATGAATTGATTTCACTTGCTTCCTTATAGAAGCTATCTTAATGCATGCTCGCCCCTAACAAGCTAGTGTCGATTTAGTCGAGTGGGATTCATCCCGCTCACCAGTACAAGTTGAGTACTGACCCACGTTGTGGGCAACTATTTCAGGCAATCAGACGGTGCAACGCTAGTGCGTTAGCGAGGAGGCGTTAGGAGCACCTCTATTTTGAAGTATAGCTGGAGTCAGTTCATTTTGGAGGCAGAGACTTCAATCTATACAAGGGCGTAATGTGCAAACGACGTGGACTATCTGACGGAGCGCGCCCTGCATTTTGAGTTATCTTTTGTAATGTAATTCAATAGCCGAGAAGGCGCATCAATGTAAACTCTATGTAAATTACTCTGAATATTCAATGAAAAAGCATATTTCTTCCGCATTTGTGTTCAAATCTCTGTGAGTGTGTTTTATAATTTGTGTTTCAAAATAGGTTCCTAAAACTGCAAGTTCTTGCCTTGTGCGAGCGCAAATCCCAGGCTCGCACGGCATCACGCCCCTAGCGAGGACGAATCGGTTCCGTAAAGGATCCGGCGAGGACGAAAGACCCTTTCGGGATCGGGACTTGACATATTGGTATCAGAGCACGGCTGTACTTCCTTGGGATTTCAATAAATATAAAGGAGTTTGATGCGCCTCTCAATTGAGTTGCGTTCGACGTCCGCCGCATCAGATGAGTCGCCTATACAATGAGCCCGTAGATATAAAATCTATCGATTTTGGAGTGTTAACAAGCTACTCTCTTTTGTAGCGATGGCTAAGAAAAACACTGCCGCTGCAAGCAGTGCTCAGCCCATCCAGAGCGATCCGACAAGTTCTGGAGAATCCGGAGGAGCGGGTTCAACCGGTATGGCGGAACGGCTTATGCATCTCATGGAGGTGCAGCAAAAACAAGCCGTCACGCAACAGGCGCAATTTGCTTCTCAGCAGAAGCAAATGGATACCATGATGCAACTGATTGCATCCTTGGTACCGAGCAACGGGACTGCCACTGTGACTCCTTCCCCGCCGCCGGCCGTGGCGGTAGAGGATGAGTCGGAAGAGACGCAGCCTTCAGCTAGAAACACCTGCCGAGCAGCAGAGTTTACAAAAATGCATCCACCTACGTTCAACGGACGAGCGGAACCGGACGTGGTGTTGGGATGGATTGCTAAGCTGGAGGGACTCTTCAACCTGGTTGGCATCCGGGGATCCAAGCGAGTTGCCTGTGCATCGGTTCAGCTGGAACTACGTGCGCATGATTGGTGGGAGGCAACAAAGCAAGGGATTTACGATGCCAATCCCAACTGCAAAATAACTTGAAAAATGTTCAAATCAGCCTTCATTGAACAATACATTCCCAGGGCCGTGCGTCAACAAAAGGAAGACGACTTCAGCAATCTGGTCCAAGGAAGTTTGTCTGTGGACGATTATGATTATGTGTTCGCTAAGCTGGCCAAGTTTGCGGGGCACTTCCTGCCTAACCAGCAGGCGTGGTGCTATCTCTTTCAAAAAGGTTTGAATGATGAGTTGCGTAGGGACGTCATCAATCAGAAATGTCAAACCTACAGGGAATGCTACGAAGCAGCCCTGGACAGCGAGCGGATCTTTGGGCGTTGTCCCCCAAAGGCCGAAGTGCAAACCCCCCGTACCAATAACAACAAACGACCTCAGGAAACGGGAGGGTCTGGAGCACATAAGCGTCAGCACACGTCGGATAACAGGAGTCAGACTCAGGCACCGAACTGTATCAGGTGCGGCAAAGCAGGGCATCAAGTAAACGAATGTCGGGTTATTGGATGTTTCAAATGTGGTCGTCTGGGCCATAAACAGTTTAACTGCCGAGAGGGTAAGCCGAATCAGAACAATGGGAATAATCAGAATAAAGGGCCTCCAGCAAGTGATGCCAATGTTGTGCCAGTAAACCCGCAATGTCAGGGTGCTCAAGGCCGAGTCTATGCATTGACTCGGGATGAGGCATCTGTCTCTGAAACGGTCGTGACAGGTACATTACTTTTCAGAGAATTGCCCGCTAGTCTTATTTGATTCAGGTGCTACGTATAGTTTCATATCTGCTGATTTTACTGTTGAGCATAAATTAGCTTCTACTCCCTTATCTATGAATCTTTGCGTAAGCACACCTTCGGGAGTCGACATGTCCGCCCGTGCGATCTGTAGGGATGGTTATATTTGCATCGAAGGGAGGAAGCTTTCCTTAGATGTCATTGTACTAGACATTAAGGATTACGATATTATTCTCGGGATGGACTGGATGGGTGCTTGCCATGCAACAATCGAGTGCGTGGAAAAGCGAGTCATATTTCGTCTACCCGGCGAGGCAGACTTCTACTATTCGTGCAGCGCTGCACCGAAGACGGCAATGGTGATATCAGCAATTTCGGCTAGGCGTATGCTGCATTCGGGTTGTGAAGGGTACTTAGCTTCAGTTCGAGACACCCGGCAGGAAAGTGCAAATGCAGCTCAGGCTGATGTTATAGCAGATTTCCTCGACGTGTTCCCGGACGAGCTGCCTAGAATGCCTCCTGATCGTGAGATCGAATTCAGCATCGACACATTTCCGGATGCGCGACCGATATCGAAGGCACCTTATCGTATGGCCCCAGCAGAGCTGAAAGAACTTAAGGTTCAGTTGCAAGATCTGTTGGACCGAGGATACATACGTCCAAGCGTTTCTCCGTGGGGTGCTCCAGTACTGTTTGTGAAAAAGAAAGATGGATCCATGCGGCTGTGTATTGACTACCGAGAATTAAATAAGGCGACCGTTCGAAATCAGTACCCTTTGCCAAGGATAGATGACTTGTTCGATCAACTGCAAGGTGCAACAGTTTTCTCTAAAGTTGATCTCAGGTCAGGGTATCACCAGTTGAAAATCAGACCAGAAGACATTCAAAAATCTGCGTTCAGAACCCGTTACGGACACTATGAGTTTCTCGTGATGTCGTTCGGCTTAACGAACGCCCCTGCAGCTTTCATGGATCTGATGAACCGCGTGTTTCGGCCGTACGTAGACAAGTTTGCCGTCGTATTCATCGACGACATTCTGATATATTCCAAGAACGAGGCGGAACACAAGGAACACCTGAAGATCGTGTTGCAGACATTACGAGAACATAAGTTGTTCGCTAAGCTCAGCAAGTGCGAGTTCTGGTTGAACAGCGTGGCGTTCCTTGGTCATGTCGTCTCGGCAGAAGGCGTCGCCGTAGACCCGAAGAAAATAGAGGCGGTGGTGGACTGGAAACAACCTACGTCAGCCAGCGAAATTCGAAGCTTTCTCGGCCTAGCAGGATACTACCGTAGGTTCGTGAAGGATTTCTCTAAACTGGCCTCGCCTTTGACTCGCCTTACTCAGAAAGGGATTGTATACAACTGGAGTGAAGAATGCGAAGCCAGCTTTAGTGAATTGAAGCGGCGTCTTGTTTCAGCTCCGATTCTTGCACTCCCAGATGGGGTAGAAGAGTTTCAGATATACAGTGACGCTTCAGGACTCGGATTGGGATGTGTACTCATGCAACGGGACAAGGTAATATCGTACGCCTCCAGGCAACTGAAGCCGCACGAGAAAAACTACCCGACACACGATTTGGAATTGGCAGCGATTGTATTTGCATTGAAGTTGTGGAGGCATTATCTTTATGGTGTTGCTTGCAAAATCTTCACAGATCACAAGAGCCTCAAGTATCTATTCACCCAACGGGAATTGAACCTCCGGCAGCGGCGTTGGCTAGAACTTATTAAGGACTATGATCTAACAATCGCGTATACTCCGGGCTAGGGAAACGTCGTTGCTGATGCTCTGAGTCGAAAGCACGTGGGCTCGTTATCTATAGACAACCGTTTACTTCGAGATCTTGAGGCGATGGGCATCGAGCTTCGAGTTCGGCATCAAGGCGTGCAACTGGCACCACTCCATCTTGAACCGAGTTTACGGGATAGAATCAAGTCAGCTCAGGAGGGCGATCAGTTCCTAGCGAAAGTACGCGGATTGATCTCGGCAGGGAAGACGTCTGACTTTGTGGCAGGCGAAGATGGGGCCTTACAAATGAAATGAAGGCTATGCGTCCCGAGCGACCCTGAACTCCGAAGGAAAATTATGGCGGAAGCGCACTACGCGAAGTATTCTTTGCATCCGGGGAGCACTAAGATGTACAAGGACTTACGCGGTACCTTCTGGTGGCAAGGTATGAAGCGGGATGTGGCGACCTTTGTGTCACAGTGCATGGCCTGCCAACAGGTGAAAGCTGAACATCAGAGGCCCGGCGGGGAGATGCAGAACCTCGCTATTCCCGAGTGTAAATGGGACATCACTATGGATTTCATTGTGGGATTTCCGAAGACGCCACGGGGGCATGATGCGATTTGGGTCATAGTTGATCGTTTGACCAAATCAGCCCACTTTCTGCCTATAAAAGTTGTGTGGAGCGTCGATCGGTTAGCACAGATCTACATAGACGAGATTGTTCGATTACACGGGGTGCCTGCTTCTATCGTCTCTGACCGTGACGGACGTTTCTTATCTCGTTTCTGGACTAGCCTACAGTCTGCTTTGGGAACCAAGCTACAGTTCAGTACCGCATACCACCCCCAGACTGATGGCCAAACAGAGAGGACAAATCAGATACTTGAAGATATGTTACGGCTGTGTGCGATCGATTTAAAGACTAGTTGGGACACGCACCTTCCGTTGGCGGAGTTTGCGTACAACAACAGCTACCAATCGAGCATCCAGATGGCACCGTACGAAGCACTCTATGGGCGCAAGTGTCGATCTCCAATCTGTTGGGACGAAGTCGGCGAGCGACAGGTACTCGGGCCAGAGCTGGTGGAGCAGGCAGTCGAGAAAGTTCGCTTGATTCGGGAAAGACTCCGCACTGCGCAGAGCCGACAGAAAAGCTATGCCGATACTCATCGTAGGCCCTTGGAGTTCATGGTCGGGGATCATGTCTTCTTGAAAGTGACGCCGATGCGTGGAGTGATGCGTTTCGGCGTGAAGGGCAAGCTGAGTCCCAGGTTTGTCGGCCCCTTTGAAATACTAGAACGGGTGGCAGCTGTGGCATACCGAATTGCACTACCTACCGCCTTGGCTGGAGTGCACGACGTATTCCACGTTTCTCAACTGCGGAAGTATGTGCATGACTCGAGTCATGTAGTTAGCTTCGAACAGCTAGAATTGCGCACGGATTTGTCATACTCGGAGGAGCCGGTGCGGATTCTGGATCGTAAGGAAAAAGTACTTCGCAACCGTACGATGTCCTTGGTTCGCGTGCTGTAGCGGAACCATACAGTTGGAGAATCAACCTGGGAAGTCGAATCGGAGATGAAGGAGAAGTATCCTTCGTTGTTCATTGAGTCGGAGGTAGGCCTTGTTCTTAAGTTTCGGGTCGAAACTTTTTCTTAGTGGTATATTATGTAGTGCCTCAAATCCCGATCCGACCGGGACGAGCACTATGTAATTGGGCTTGTGGCTAGTCCGTCTGAGTCATAACTTAGATCTCGGCATCTTCTTGCCACGGACAAAATGCGATGATCCTTTCCAACTCATGGAAAGGCCTCTATTGAAACGAGTCCAATAGTTTTCGTGTTTTGGTTGCTTGGTTTTCTTGATTGCCGTTTTGAGGTTTTGGATTTGTTGTTGCTTTCGATTTGCTTGGTTTTCGCTGCTGGTTTTATCGTTTGGAACTTGAGGTTCTGGGGAGTTCGGCAAGGAAGGATAGGCAAGATTTCTAACTCGGTGCTTGTGCTGTTTCAGGTCGGCGTAACTGACGTTTGATCGTCGCTAGCGTGATTCCTAGTTTCAGCCTCTTTCCCTTAACCAGTGAATGGTTTGGTCCCTTCTTTCCTACTTCTTCATGCCAACATCTCTAAGTTTCAATCGTTCACTCGATGATGCCCGGTTGGACGCCTAGGAAATCCTTAGCCACAAGCATGCCAGCCACTAAGAAAGGAACATGGGATTTGTAGACTAATTTTATCATATGCTTGCACACCTTATAATTTGAGCTTGTTTATAAGAGTTGGTTGTTGGTGGCGGCCCGGTGCCTCGGATAGAGTTGGACTTATGGGATAACTGAATCGGAACACCGCTTGAGAAAATATGAACTGTTGCATGAGATATATATATGTTGCTGCTTAACTTCTTCTGTTTAATTCGATGCATTGTATGTAATATGAATTATTTCATGCATTTGCATGGTCTGGGACAACTTGTGCACAGGGTTTGGCATTTCCTCGAAACGGCTTTCCGGGGCACTGGAACCGTGTCGATCCGGAGGGAAATATTTGATTCGTGCTCGTCACGATGCCTAGCGGGACCTCCAGCAGGGCTTGCTACCCGGGCTGATAGGGCGCGCCGCTAATCTTGAAATATGTCCCTAAGGTGTCGATCACACCAATGACCGCATAGATTAGAACGCATACTAACTTATTGTCTTGTGCAGATGGTAAGTATACTTGTGTTTCGTTTCAGGGAAGGCGTGTATCGATTGAGTAAGCAATCGGTGTACTGGTTGGATTAAATGCTATATTCATTCCTATCAAAACATGCAACTGATATGAATTGATTTCACTTGCTTCCTTATAGAAGCTATCTTAATGCATGCTCGCCCCTAACAAGCTAGTGTCGATTTAGTCGAGTGGGATTCATCCCGCTCACCAGTACAAGTTGAGTACTGACCCACGTTGTGGGCAACTATTTCAGGCAATCAGACGGTGCAACGCTAGTGCGTTAGCGAGAAGGCGTTAGGAACACCTCTATTTTGAAGTATAGCTGGAGTCAGTTCATTTTGGAGGCAGAGACTTCAATCTATACAAGGACGTAATGTGCAAACGACGTGGACTATCTGAGGGAGCGCGCCCTGCATTTTGAGTTATCTTTTGTAATGCAATTCAATAGCCGAGAAGGCGCATCAATGTAAACTCTATGTAAATTACTCTGAATATTCAATGAAAAAGCATGTTTCTTCCGCATTTGTGTTCAAATCTCTGTGAGTGTGTTTTATAATTTGTGTTTCAAAATGGGTTCCTAAAACTGCAAGTTCTTGCCTTGTGCGAGCGCAAATCCCAGGCTCGCACGGCATCACGCCCCTAGCGAGGACGAATCGGTTCCGTAAAGGATCCGGCGAGGACGAAAGACCCTTTCGGGATCGGGACGTGACACTTACTCTCCTTTGCTTTCTTGTAAGTTGTTGTAGGCTAGTCTTGTGGGCCACACACACGCCGCCGCCGACGTCTGACGTAGCTATGCACGATTCGATTCGGCGTGCGTAACGTGTGCGAGTACGCGCCCACATCTACGGACGTCAAATGTCGATCCAAATTCCACTACTGGGTTCGGGTTGAGATCCAAAAGAATTGTTTGCTCTTCATTACTCCTGTATTTTTTTGACCGTTTAAGACACTTAATTTTCTATACGTTGGATATTTATTTCCCAACGGGTATTTGGTTATGGCTCTTAAAACAGACATTTATTAGCTCGTTAATTCTAATTCATTGTCTACTAAACCATTGGTTGTTTGTTGGGGTATATATATATATATATATATATATATATATATATATATATATATATGCTCGCTGGTTGTGTGGAGTACACAGTAAGAAATAACAAGTCCAGATTATGCTTCTCTGAAGTTCCGTTTCTCTTTCCTCCTGTAAACTTTCTAAGTTGTTCAATTCCTTCCTCTAGGCAAAGCAAAGTTCGGGTCACTCTCTCAAATCTATGTACAGTGACGAGAAGCCGGTAGCAAAGAGTTTTACCTCTAGAAGGATTCGAGAACAAGTCTGCACATAGACCACGAATAATCTCTTAGGACAGTGATCCGTACACGACTTCCCCGTAGACCGGTAACACTAAACTTTTATTATTTTTGTTTACAAGAAAATAAAAGGTTATAACAACACCTTACCAGTTCTGCAACTGGACCACCCCCTCGGTGGTGAGCTTTACTTACAGGACTTGAAATCCATAATTCGAAATGTCAGAATATAACTATTTAATTAAAATGAGAAAGCTTATCACAAATGCTTCCTTTCCACATGCTATCTCCTCTAAAAAAGCATACAAATTATCAAGGGTGGTCTTCTATATAGAGTATACAATACATAGACAACCCCTTAAAAGGTTTGAGCGAGCAAACATTATTTTTTTTGCCATCCGCCCTCTCACCACCCCAAATCCCCATTAGACCAAGACACTTTCCCTTAGGTGGGAGCGGCACGGGGAAGGGGAGATAAGTGATGGAGAAGTAAAGTTAAGAGTTAACTGATCAATGCGAAAAACCTTAGGAGGTCATCTGTAATTTTTCTTTCTGATATTCATATAAGTTCCATAGATCTTACCTACTTCCAGTCATCAAAAAACTACGCGAATATTCTCTCAAATCCAACAATGGTAGATAATTTTACTGCCTCTTCCTTAATTTTCATAGCCAACAACTAGATTTCTTATCTGGAAGTGTCATGATGCAACACATATAATGCAAGGGTCTATCACAGAAAGCAAGGATTCACTCAATATATATGAACATAAAGATATGACTCTCTTCGTCAACAACAAGCCTAGTGACAGCTTTCAAATAGTTGATGCATCAAATAAAACACTCTCTCTCCCAACTAGTCTTTATATAACCAAACTTTATAATAAGTTTAGGGTTATTTACACTAACCTCCCCTATGAGACACGGACCTTCCTTATTTTGAAAATAATTACAAGGACCTCCCCCTATGCTTCATGTTTTAAGGGTGGTTAGTGTAATAATCATTTACATAAAACATAGGGAAGATCCGTGTAATAAACATAAAACATAGGGGAGGTTAGGGTAATTTTTTTCAAAATAAGGGAGGTCTATATAATAAACATAAAACATATGGGAGGTTAGTGTAATTATTTTCAAAATAAGGGAGGTCTGTGTAATAAATATAAAACATAGGTGAGGTTGCTGTAAATAACCCATAAGTTTATATAAAAATATTATAAATAAGGAATAGAAAGAATCTCCAAAATCAAATAAAATGTAGAAGTGACTCCTAGAGGATATTTTCTAATATGAACCCAAACTATGTTTCAAAATATGAAGCAAACTTTCAAGCGAGTTTTGATAGCCAAGAGATGGAACTTGAATCATATGTTATATTCGAGGAGAACATCAAGCTTGTAAAATGCCCAAAATTAAGTTTACTTTTTTTAATTGGGTTCACATGTCCAAAATCAAGTTTTTCGCTAAAAGTAATTGTAGAAATAGTATGGTGACTAAATGGGAACTAGAATAGGATATAGAAGTTTAGAAGAGAAAGGAAGAGAGGAGACGAGATTAGATTGTAAGGGGATAAAATTCTAAGTTACACCTCATGTGTATTTATATTATGATGATAATACACCAAGAATTACTTAAGTGTACCTACATAAAAAAAATAAGACTTATGTGATGGAACTTGGGATCCGAGGACCAGAGATTAGTGTGTGTATCGATCGATAGAAGATAAATAGGTTTAAGGCGTGATCTAACCCTTCAATGGCATAAAATAGGGTTCACGAATTATACCTGAAGTGATGAGAAGAAGATAACCGTTTCCAGCAACCTCGATCAGTCAGCGACCTCAAGATCTTTTGTCGTATTCTTTCCTCGGGTTGGACATCGTGTGGGCGACGATCTCCAAAATTTTCTTCTCCTTGGCCAACATTTCTTTCTCTCCTTACGTGAAAAATGAGTTTAGAGAAAGCTGTTATTTTGGATCATTAATGACAGCCAGAGAATAGAGAATATAAATAGGCTACAACAGGGACCGTGAGAAGAAATTAGGGTTAGGCCTCCTAAAGGATCTGGGTATCTCATGTTCAGTCCGTACACACAACCCAAGTCCATTAACAATAGCTCGGTCCACTAAAGAGCAAATGTTGCACTACCTTCCTAATCCCAAATTACGTTTATGGGCTCATTCTTATTATATGCATGTTCGTCTCCTCATGTTAAGATATCGAATAACCGTTGATCAAATTAAGTTACTGACAACTATATTGATCGATATTTTTTTATCCTTAAGTAGTACCGCTCAACTTCATTTGTCATGTCAGATATAATCCATATGCAGGGTTTACATGATAATTCTTATGAGCTCCTTAAGGGGACATTATCAACCCAATGTATCCGGACATGGGTTTCTTTTATAATCAATAGCACATCATACACACAATGCCATTACCCAATTCATAGAGGTTGTTGACCCATAATGAATCTCACTCTTTTATGAGTTAAAGTAATGCACACTGCATATACATGCATGTTATTATATCCGAATTAAGAGCACAAGCATCCATAATAATAGAAGTATTTGTTCTCTTATTTAGTCAGTAAAAGAGAACCTCAAGTGGTCATATTCAATACACAAAAAGTACAATAGAATAAACCTATAGTCAAGATAGACTAATACCATATTACACAACCTTACTAATGGTTTGTCTAAATCCATCTAGGTTGTGAACCATTTATATATTCTAGGAAACTGATATAATATGATCTTTTGTGTGACACCACGTACCATATTATCTACAATATAGAATATCATATACTTGCATTAATATTATAACAATCATGGTATGCAAATATTTGTCCATATGATTCTCATTCAAAAAAGAAGAAAATATACTTAATACAAAAGTGATGCTTTTAGTATATAACCCTAACATTATGACTCTAATATCCCATCTCAAGCTAGAGCAAAAAGGTCTGACATGCCCAGCTTGCTACATAAAACAAAAGAAGAACTACGAGCAAGTGGTTTGGTGAGGATAGCACCCAACTCATTCTCATACTGAATATGTGGGGTGGCAATCTATTTTTTCACCAACAAATTACGAACAAAATGTCAACCAACCTCGATATGGCTTAGTGTGTCCATGAAACTCGGGATTACTTGCAATGAAAATTAATGACATCTTCATAGGGATAGAACCATAATTTTTATTTCATAAAGAAGAGACCGTATATTATCTTAGAAGTTGTATGAGTCATAGAACAGTATTCAACTCTGCACTAGAACGAGACACAATATTTTGCTTCTTAGTGTGCAACATCACAAGATTACCCCCAATAAGGTACAATATCCATAAATAGACCTCATATAACTTCGACTACATGTCCAATCAGCATCACTTAAGCCCATCAATATGAGAGTTTGTTATAGTTTGTAGATCAAACCCTTTCTAGAAATAGGCCTCCTATTAAAAGGTACAAGATCCAGAAATATACCACCTATAACTTCGACTACCGGCCCAATCAGCATCACTGAAGCCCCTCAATGTGAGAGTCTGTGATGGTTTATACAACAAATCATTTCTAGCTGCACCTTTTAAGTATTGCAAAATACGAGATATAGTCACCCATTGTAGCTGCCGAAGGGTCTGCATACACTGACTAACAAGTCCAACTGGATAGGTAATATTTGTTCGTGTAACACTAAGGTAGATAAGATTTCCAACCAATTGTTTGTACAATCCAATATCCTCAAATAAGTTTCTCACATCAACATCAAGTTTGACATGAGAACTCATAGGAGTATCAATAAACTGAGAGTCCAACATCCTTGTCTCTAAAAGTCAAAAACATACTTGGTCTGTGACAGATACACACTCATCTTAGATCTACCAACCTCAATTCAAAGAAAATATCGAAGAGTTCCTTAATATGAAACTAACGACTAAGGTAGACCTTCAAGTTTGAACAATATAGTCACGCCCAAATATAATGATATTATCAACATAAACAATCAACACGATCAGGGACGGACGCAGGAATTTAAGAGAGGGTCAATCTCAAATGTAAAGAAAGTCTAAAAATAAAATTGTATACTAAAAACCAACACACACACATACATATATATATATATATAAATTATCAAATCAAGCTCACTTGACTATTACAGTGTCAGCGGCAGTCTGTCCCTGAACATGATAACACCAACGGTAGGCGATTATCTAAATAATGAATAATATGATGTGGTGCGTTGAAACCCATACTGAATGAGAACTTAACTGAAATTATCAAATCAACCTCGAAAAGAATGTTTTAGCACATATAATGCCTTCTTCAATTTACATTCCAGATTGTCACTACCAAACACAATATATCATGGTGGTTGATCTACATAAACTTTTTCATATAAGTCACCATGCAAGAAAACATTTTTGATATCCAACTAATACATAGGAGTTTTCCCTTTTATCAACTTTCATCTACGGCGAAAGCTATATAATAGGCCCTTGGTGATTAACCTCCACAGAGATAAGAATGTGAACTGAAATCAGCCGAGCCACAGTCCACATAGGAGAAAGTCTATATATAATCTACATCATATGTCCGGGTATACCCATTTGCAACCAACCGTGCCTTAAGGTGCTCAATAGAACCATATGGATTATACTTACCAGTATACACCCACCTACAACACAATGTTTGCTTCCCAATGGGAAGCGAGATAAGCTCCCAAGTTTAATTTTGATACAAAATAGACATCTCCTCGGCCATTACACATTTTCATCCAGAAGATGATATAACTTGTTTATAAGTGTTATTAATGGAAAAAGAATATAATAGGGCAGCAAAAGCATGTAAAGAATGAGAAATACGATATAGCAAAACATTGATTTGAAATGGGATGCTTAGTGGTACAACTATGGCTTTCTTTCTTGATAGAAATAGGAAGATCATCTGAAATTGTGGTGGAGAAAGCCGAATCCTTAGGCAACGAAGATGATGTATTGAGGATTGCATTTCACAAAACAACATCTACATCCTTATATCCTTGGTACATCTGTAAAGGATGAGTAGATATAGAAATGAATTCATGAATAACTGAAAGTGGTATGGAAGATACCAAATCTATGTTAACGGAAATGATGTCTCTTGAAGGAAAGAAAAGAATAGGCTCAAAGAAGGTAACATTTGCACCAACATAATATTTAAGTGACTAAAGTTTGTAACAATGATAAAAATTTTGAGTTCGAGGATAACCAAAAAAGATACACTTACAGATTGAGGAGCCAACTTGTTTCGATTAGGTTCCAAGTTGTGAACAAAAACAACACACCCAGACACACGAGGTAAAGAAAAAGGAGAGGCACATGGAAGTAACATGGAGAAGGGGACATGGTTATTCAAACAGATGATGGCATATGATTAATCAAATGACATGCAGTAAGAATAGCATCTGTCCAGTTCTGTTTAGGAACATGCATATTGAACATGAGAGTCTGAGCAACATTTAAAAGGTGGCGGTGCTTGCGTTTAGCTATATCATTTGTTGAGAGGTATGGACACAACTAATTTGATGAATAATCTACGATTACCACAAAAAGAAGTCACAGACGATTGAATATACTCCAAAAGTATTATCATAACGTATAACATTAATGCATTTACTATTGAACATAAATTTTATTATAAAAGGTTACACGTGTGGAAACTTGTATTGTTCTTTAATTAAGTAAAACCAAGTAATTCAGGAACAATCATCTACAAAGATCACAAAATCCTGAAATTTTTTCAAATTTTTGACTCTAGAAGGACCCTAACGATTAGTATGAACAAGATCAAAGAACCACAACTAACGACTCTCAACACGACAAGGAAACAATCTAGGGTGATGCTTGCCCAAATAACAAGTCTCACATTCTAAACAGAAATAAGACTCAAACTAGGAATAAGTTGACGCAACTTAGCCAAAGACGGATGGCCCAAACGATAATGTCATTGCAACGGAGAGATAGAAACTAAAGTGATAAGTATTTCCATGCAAATTCAAGTAATATAGTCAATCTCTTTCGTACCTTGAACCAATCATCTTCTTCGTCCTGAGGTCTTGAAAAATACGATAATTTGAAAAAAAAAATTGTTACGGAATAGTGAATTAATTTGGTTAACTAGCTCATATATAGCAAATTGAAAGAAAAATTAGGCACATATAATGAATAAAATAATGGCAATGATTGGGTAGGGTAAATGCACCTTTGTCAAGTGAATGGCAAGTAGACCCATTAGCCTAAATAATGTTATGTTTCATACGATAATAATTATGAATGAGGGAATTTATACTAGATATGTGAGAACTAGTTCCTGAGTCAATAATCCAATAGGTGGATGGTAATCAAGTTGCTACAAAAACAGGATTACATGTGTCATGATTGCAGTAGGTTGGGTCTTGAAAAATACGAGAATTTGAAAAAAAAAAATATATGTTACGGAACAGTGAAAGTAATTTGGTTAACTAGCTCATATATAGCAAATTGAAAGAAAAATTAAGCACATATAACGAATCAAATAATGGCAATGATTGGGTAGGGTAAATGCACCTTTGTCAAGCACATGGCAAGTAAACCCATTAGCCTAGTTAATGTTATGTTTCATACGATAATGATTATGAATGAGAGAATTTATACTGGACATGTGATCGCTTGTTCCTGAGTCAATAACCCAAGAGGTGGATGGTGATCGAGTTGCTACAAAAACAGGATTACATGTGTGTCATGATTGGAGTAGGTTGGGAGGTGATAGTAGCAAGCGCATTCAATTTTCAGAGGATATGTTCAAGTGAATTGGAGGGAAACCGAAGTCTGATTAGAATCAGAAGCATCTATGTCAGGAGCATAAGTGATGACCTGGGACAAAATATTTTTATCATACATTTGATGTGCATACTTAGGTTTACCCTACTTGTCTGAATAGTACTCTTCGACATAGTCGAACATGCCTACTATAGTTACACTTTTGTGACGAACCACCACCACCTCGATCACCATCTCTACCACCACGGCTTCCATCACCAAGATCACTGCCACGACCAATAGTACTAGTAACCAAGGCAGAAGAGAGATTACTTGGTATCACAGAACTTAAAAATGAACGATTGAGACGAGGGAAAGTATTTACCACTATGGGTAACTTCTCACCAGTAAGAATCTGAACCTTATAAGGTTCGAGGGAAGTAACCAAGTAAGCTAGGATGAGTGAAACATGGAACTCTATTTGTCGTTGAGCTTCTTTCAAAATGGTAGTAAACGGATGATACTACGGGAGTTCCTTTCACAAAGCTTTCATTGAAGTCAGATACTCATTCACAGGCTTCGCATTCTGTTTTGAAATAAACAATAACTCGTATAACTCATAAATACGGGCAACATTTCGCTATGTGAATTAAACTTTTCCAGATGTGTCAAATCTGTTTAGAGGACTCATACCACTGAACATTAGAGGCGATGTGGGTACTATGCCACAACCACGACATAACATACGTATATGCACACATTCAATCCGCATAGCCAGCCGATTCTACTTTTGTGCCCTCAACAATACTTTGATAGACTTAGACCAGAAAATGTAGTTTGCACCATTGAGTTATATAGCAATAATCACTTTTTCCACTTCATCGTTACTATGAATAATAGTAAAATGATTGCCCGGACCACCACCACTACTAGTAATCTCACAAGAAATTTTGGTCGTCACCATACTTGCTGATATAACAGAAACACGAGGTCTCTAAAATCCTAGATCTCACAAAGAGTCATAACCAATAACGAACAACCAATCAGTGTTCTAAATTTCGGCTTAGACGGCCGCCAAAGCGCTAGGCGGTCGCCAAAGCGCTAGGCGGTCGTCCGTTGCACCGAAAACCCACTGTTCGGCCATGTTTGACCATATTTGGGCATGTTTAGCGTCTAGGCGGGAGCCTATTCGGCCCTTTGCAGTTGTTCGATTTTTGAATTTTTTTGTTTTTTATGCATAGTTGTATTGTGGATATGTTGTTTGGGTTTTAAGATTAGATTTGGATTTTAGAACATTGGAATTTCAAATTTTAAAAAAATTATGAATTGTATTATAGATTTAAAAGCTAGAACATGTTTGGGTTTCAAATTTGTATATAGATTTCAAATTTGTATTATGGATTTCAAATTTCAAATTTCAAAAAAAATGTTCGGCCACCTAGACAGCCCTCCGCCGTACCGATTTCGCTTAGCGAAATTTAGAACACTGCAACCAAGTGAGATCTATAAAAACTCTAGATCTCACAACGAATAACAATGAACAACAGGATCACAAAACGATCATGCAACCATTAAACAACGCCCAAAGAAAAAATCAAAATTTTTGCCCTGAACCCTAGTCAAACTAACCGCAAAAGTTTTAGAAAGGAATACACTATCTTTCAACTTGCTCTAATACCAAGAGAAGTTTAGAAAAAGAGACGAGATGGGAGTACAAGGGCATAAAATCCTAAATTGTACCTCATGTGTATTTATATTAACATATGATGATAAATACATCCACAACTACTACCCACATAAGAAAATAAAACTTATGACTCTAACAAAGATTATGCATAATCATCCTATGTGTGGTCGACTTTCTCCACCTTAAGGGTTCCCTGATTGGGAAAACTCATCCTCAAGTATGTCGTTCTTCAGTGGAAGTTGGTGATTTTTGTCTCCAACTTCCTCGACTTCCACCAAACTTTTGTAAACCAAATAACCCCTAATTGTTGGCCTTCTTCTTGACCATCCATCTCACCATGATGTAGATCCCACCCACACATGATCACAATATTGTGAAAGAATATATTGAGGTTGATGATCAGAGTGCCAAAACAACATAAATGCAGAAAATGATATGTGGCCACTTGGCAACATGATAAAAGAACGGACTATTGGAGAAAGCATAAATTCACTCGTCAATATTCAATAATACACAAGAGATTATTCTCTCGATTCAATACCAGCCCTTTAAGAAAACAATAACAAAATCAATATCAACTTAACAACCAAATCAAGCTCTCCCTCCACTAGGTATAACCAGGGCTTGCAAGAATACTAAATAACATAAAACTCTAATAAATGGTTCATTCCTCATGACTTCATGGCTTCTTTGACTACCTTAACAAACTAAACCAAATAAACACCCGATATAGGTGACGATGACACAACTTTCACTACTTGAACCGGAAAGTGTTGATTAATCAATTTGTGTGTGCCTATGCTTATGCCAACTTCGACAATGCATGTGATTCATTTCATTATCGATTGGACATAAAAATCTCACCTCTTTTGGACATGAGAACTTGTTGACGGCATAAACTATAAATCCCCCAAGTTCCATTCCTAAACAACATAATGATAATTCAAATCGTATATCAAATCCTAAAAGTTTATCTAACATATTCCTAATTTGTCACAGATTATATATCCAAAACTTTCAGGTCAGTTTTGAAGACCAAAATGACGAAATTAGGATGGACTGCTGTTGTTGAAAAGGGTCACATTGTTAGCTTTCCCAATCACATGCCCAAATATTTGATCCAACTTGAAAGTTTTCTTAAAACAACACGTCTTATCTAAACCAAATTAACTTAAACGTTGAATAGTCCTACATACATTGACTCTGTCCACCATAAATTTCACTTATAAAACCAAATAATTTGACTGCTAATTAACTAATTTAAAATAGTTAACTTGTTTAGCAAGTTGAGAGGGGAGTGGTGCAGGTAGGACGAACCTTCCTATTAGGTATAAGATCTACCTTCCCTTTCATACCTATTGGAAACGAAGACCAGAAACCGTTCTCCATGGAGGAGAAAGAGACAACAACAAAAGTAATGACATCAAGATTGAGCAGAGAAAAGGGTGTCAGATGAAAAGCAAGAGAGGATTTTCTCAGGAGAAAAGGGTATTTCATCATTTTAGCAGCCCAATTTGACAAGGGGCTGAGTCACTAGCGAATCTGAGTGCTCGATCGCAAGGAAATAGCCATTATCGGGAAACCAAGTATTTATCCGGTGAGGGGCCTAGTCACTAGCGCGAAACCGAGTGTTCGATTACAAGAGAACGAGTCTCAATTGGGGAACCAAGTGTTCATTCGGCGAGAGGTTGAGTCACTAGTGGGAAGTTGTGCTCAATTGCAAGGGAACTAACATCGAAAGACAACCGATGCTACGATATTAAGAAAAGATACCTGATTAGCCTTGCGATGTTTGGCATCATCATCATCTTATCATTTGGATCTTTAGAGCGAGATCTTAGTGCGGAAGACGGGAGGAAGATCAAGATATATCATATTCTTATCAATAAAAGAGATGGATTCTAACTACGACAAACTTCGTGATGGAGGACTATTCGAGCTGAGCTAGATTTGAAGATGATGTTCAAATTAGTTTAGGATTATTATTATTATTTGTATTTAATTACATAAATACGTAATTGGTTGGATTCCTAAAACAAACCAATTATGTTTTTTTATTTATTTTGCCCTATATAAGAGACGGGTATGAACTTTTTATTTAGAGTTTTGAGTTTTGGAAAATATTAATTTGGAGTTTTTGACTAGGTTGTCAACTCGTGTCGTATCATGTATCAATTTGCTCGCATAGTCTATCGTGTATCGAGTATCGTATCGTGTATTGTATGATACAACAACTCTAGGAGTTCATGTCTATACTTCTAAATCCATATAAAAACATAATTTAATATAATTTTCTTATGTTTTTTTTATTTGTTTCATGTTTATAAGTGTATCTAGTTCCAAAATCCATATTCTTAACTATATATTACATGACTCAAGTAAAAAACAACTAGTACCTATGAGCCCATATCTATCGTATTGTATTGTATCGTAAGATACTTATAACGTAAGATACTAATAACGTAGTTTTTTATTATAAACCCTAATTTATCTGTCATATCCCCTTCTCATAATTTCTTTATCCTAGTTGTTCGTGTGTTGCTGCTTGGAGGTGCTTTTTCTAACTTGTTGATGTTGATGCACAACCACCACCACCGGAAAGGACTGGTTACTTCAATCTACAACCATCTCTCCTTAAACCCTCTCTCTACTACTACATTTTCCTTGCTTCCAACCTAGAACATGCCACGTCATATCCGTTATTCTACTCTATACATCAGCTATACTCATTAGTCATATTTCATCTAAAGTCAACACAACTTTTACTTGCTTCCTAAAAACCTAGACTTTTCACATATTACATCCAAACCCTTATCCATTATCCAAATTAGAGAGATTGTTTTGTGGGTTTTGTCGAACTGACGGTTTTGCTCGAGGATTGAGTTTTGAGGTCTTGGTTCCAAACCAAGGTTGTGAAAAGCGCTAGGCGCTAGTCGGGCGGACACCAATCGCCTAGTGCCTAGTCCGTCTAGGCGGCCGCATAGATCTAGACAGTTCAAAAAGATAAAAAATTCAAAAAAAAAACCTATTGAAAATTGCAGAAAATGTCCATAAAATCCCAAAACATGCATAGTCGGTTGTCGGGGGGAACTAGGCGGACGTCTAGGCGGACATCGGATGAGCACCCGCCGCCTAGCGCTTAGGCGCTGCCTAGGCGGCCGCCTTTTAAATCAGAGTCCAGAACACATAGAATCTCTGTAATTTGGGAACATACGTAGGGACTTGATTATAGTGATGATTACCTTGTATCTACAACATATGATTTTAGCAAGTTGCAGGAGCTTTCAATTGGAGACATGATACTGATCAAAGAGAGCCCTGAGACTGCGGAGGAGTGTCGTATGATAGGGACAGGCTCGTGTCAAATTCTTTGACAGCTGGGATGAGGAGCGTATGAGTTGGACATTCTGGAGGATCCGACAATTTGTCCCGTTTCCTTCGAGCAAGTTTTAACGCCCTACCACGAGCATCCATATTTCCTGCCACGACATCTTTGAAGAGTCTGCTGCCAGACATTTGCCTGATTTCCATCCACCATGACTTGATGTGCCAGAGCATTTGACTCAGTTGATCTACATCGTCATCACCACGTTCACCAGGTGGTGAACCTTTTGAAGCCGAGGAGATTGATGGACGGCCATCTCAGCTAAACCAGATTTGGAGATGGAGGTCAAATTAGTTTAAGATTTTTATTAGTTTTCTTGTTTAATTAGATAAATATGTAATTGGTTGGATTCCTAAAGGCAAACAATTAGGATTGTTTATTTCGTTTCCCCTGTATAAGATCCATGTGTATGAACTTTTTATTTAAAGAAGTTCTGAAAAATATTAAATTGGAGTTTTTTATTATAAACCCTAATTTATTTTTCATACCTCCTTATTATTGCTCTAATCGTAGTTGTTCGTGTATTGTGGCTTGGAGGTGCCTTTCCGATTTGCTATTGTTGACGCACAACCATTCTGTCGGAAAGGTCTGATTCCTTGTGTCTACAACCATCTCTCCTTAAAAACTTCTCTGCTACTACCTTTTCTTTGCTTCCAACCTAGAACGTCATGTCATATCCATTATTCTACCTCATAAATCAAGCTATACTAATTATTAATCTCTCATCCAAAGTCAACATTACTTTTACCCATTGCTACATACAACCCTAGACTTTTCACATATTATATCTAGACACTTATCCATTATCCAAACTAGAGAGGAGTTAAGTTTGGAGATAGAGAGGAGAAGGGAAAGTAGGAGAAGAGAGAATATGAGAAAGGAGATTGCAAGGGCCTTGAACCCTAGGTTGCATCTCATGTCTATTTATATTGATATGCAATACACCCACAATTACTATTATACCCTCATATGATAAATAACAAAATAAAATAACTCTAACACCCTCCCTCAAGCAGGAGCATATAGATCAGACATGCCCAACTTGCTACATAAATCAGAAAATGGACCACGAGCAAGTGGTTTGGTGAGGATATCACCTAATTGATCCTCTGACCGAACATAAGGAGTGACAATCTGTTTCTTCAGCAACAAATCGCGAACAAAATGACAATCCACCTCGATATGCTTCGTGCGCTCATGAAACACCGGATTACTTGCGATAAACATTGCCGACTGATTATCACAATACATCTCCATCGGAATAGGAATCATAATTCCCATTTCATGAAGAAGAGACTGCACCCACATCATCTCAGAAGCTGTATGAGCCATCGCACGGTACTCGGCCTCTGCACTAGAACGAGCCACAACATTCTGCTTCTTACTACGCCACGTGACAAGATTGCCACCCACAAACGTACAATAGCCATAAGTAGACCTCCTATCACTGCGACTGCCTGCCCAATCAGCATCACTGAATCCAGTCACCGTAAGCAACTGGGAAGGTTTGTACAACAAACCCTTTCTAGGTGCACCCTTCAAGTATCGAAGAATGCGAGAGATAGCCTCCCAATGTGGTTGCCGAGGGGCATGCATAAACTGACTAACTACTCCAACTGCATATGTGATGTCTGGTCGAGTAACAGTAAGATATATAAGTTTGCCAACCAAACGTCTATAATATCCAACATCCTCAAATAACTCTCCCCTGTCAGCATCAAGCTTGTCATGATAATCCATAGGAGTCTCAACTGGCCAACACTCCAACATCCCAGTCTCGGAGAGCAAGTCTAGAACATACTTGCGTTGTGACAGATACACACCCTTCTTAGATCGAGCAACCTCGATTCCAAGAAAATATCGAAGAAGACCCAAATCCTTAGTATGAAACTGACGACTAAGGTAGGCCTTCAAGACCACAATTCCAGCATGATCACTCCCAGATATAATGATATCATCAACATAAACAATCAACACGATAATACCTGCTGAGGAAGAATGGCAAAATACTGAATGATCTGATGTGGTACGCCGAAAGCCATACTGAATGAGAACTGAACTGAACTTGTCAAACCAAGCACGAGGTGACTGTTTCAGTCCATATAATGCTTTCTTCAATCGACATACGAGTTTTTTATTTTCTGCTACAACATATCCCGGTGGTTGATCCATATAAACCTCCTCCTGTAAGTCACCATGCAAGAAAGCATTCTTTATGTCCAGCTGATATATAGGCCATTGGTGATTAACCGTCACAGAAATAAGAATCCGAACTGAATTCAGCCGAGCCACTGGAGAGAAAGTCTCCATATAATCTACGTCATATGTCTGAGTATACCCTTTGGCAACCAACCGTGCCTTGAGGCGCTCAACAGAACCATCCGGGTGATACTTAACAGTGTACACCCATCTACAACCACTGTTTGCTTTCCAACAGGAAGTGATATAAGCTCCCAAGTCTGATTTTGATGTAAAGCATATATCTTCTCATCCATTGCACTTTTCCAACCAGAAGATGACATAGCCTGCTTGTAAGTTTTGGGAATAAAAATAGAAGACAATGAAACAACAAATGCATGGAAAGATGATGAAGCACGGTGTAATGAAACATAGTTAGAAATAGGATGCTTATTCTTTGTGGTACAAAGGCGTCTTTTTCTGAGAGCAATAGGAAGATCATCTGGATCTGTGGTGATGGGAGCAGAAACCTCAGGCACGAAAGATGATTGGTTGAAGGCTGAATTCTGCAGAACCACTGGCCTGTCCTTGGATCTCTGATAAACCTGTAAATGGGGAATGGAGACAGAAATTGATTCAGGAATGACCAGAAGTGGTATGGAAGATATCAAATCTGTTGTAAAAGGAATACAACGGTCTCCTGAAGGAAAGAAAGGGGTAGACTCAAAGAATGTAACATCCGCACTGACATAATATTTGCGTGACTATGGACTGTAACAACGATAACCTTTTTGAGTACGGGGATAACCAAGAAAGACACACTTCAGAGATCTATGAGCCAACTTATCTCGATTAGGTTCCAAGTTATGAATAAAAGCGACACACCTAAACACTCGAGGAGATAAGGAAAAAGGTGCGACATCTGTATGTAATATGGTAAATGGAACTTTGTTATTTAATACAGATGATGGTATGCGATTAATAAGATAACATGCAGTAAGAACGGCATCTGCCCAATACTGTTTAGGGACATGCATATTGAATATGAGAGTTCGAGCCACATCTAAAATGTGTCGATGTTTGCGTTCGGCTATACCATTTTGTTGAGAGGTGTGGACACAACTGGTTTGATGAATCATACTACGATCAACACAGAAACTGTTCACAGAAGATTGAGTATACTCCAAAGCATTATCAGAACGCAGAATTTTGATACGTTTATCAAACTGAACATCGACTTCATTATAAAAGGCAGATAACACATTTGGAAACTCAGATCTTTCTTTCATTAAATAACACCAAGTCATTCTGGAATAATCATCAATAAAAATAACAAAATATTGAAATCCTTTTGGACTTTTGACACTAGATGGACCCCAAATATCAGAATGAACAAGATCAAAAGACTCTAATTGACGACTCTCACTACGACGAGGAAAGGAACTACGGTGATGCTTGCCTAACTGTCAAGCCTCACATTCATTACTAGAAACATGACTCAAACTAGGAACAACTTGACGCAACTTAGCCAAAGACGGATGTCCCAAACGATAATGTCACTGCAACGGAGAAGTAGAAATAGAAGTGAAGGCCTTTCCAGGTAGATCCAAGTAGTACAGTCCATCTTTTTTATGTCCCGAACCAATCATCTTCTTCGTCCTGAGGTCCTGAAAAATACACGAATTGGGAGAAAATGTCACAGAACATTGAAGAGATTTGATTAACTAGCTCACAGATAACAAATTAAATAAAAAATTAGGCACATATAATGAATCAAATAATGATCGTGATTGAGTAGGGTGAATGACACATTTCCCAAGCACAGGACGAGTAGACCCATCAGCCAAGATAATATTATGTTTCATGGAACTACGATTATGAAAGATAGATGTTATACCGGACATGTGAGAGCTTGCTCCTGAGTCGATGACCCAAGAGGTGGATGGTGACTGGGTTGCCACAAAAGCAGGATTACCTATATGTGCCATAGTTGCAGTAGGTTGGAAGGTGGTACTAGCAAGCGCATTCAACTTCTGGAGGATCTGTTGAAATGGAGATGAGGTATCGGACGTTGAAGTCTGATTGAAATCCGAAGTATCCTCTCTGGGGGCAGAAGTGGTGACCTGGGACTGCATATTTTCATCATGCACTTGATGTGCATATTCTGGTTTGTCCCACTTGTCCCAACAATAGTCTTCTACATGACCGAGCATTCCACAATAGTTACACTTCCGTGGTTGACCACGGCCACCACCACCACCGCGGCCACCACCACGACCATTGTCTCTACCACCACGGCCTCCTCCTCGACCAAAACTACGACCACCATCTCTACCGCCACGTCCACCACCACGACCAACAGCACTAGAAACTAGGACAGAAGAGTCAGTACTCAGCACCACAGAACTCTGTCCCAGAAAGGAACGATTGAGACGGGAGAAAGTATCTGCCACCGTAGGTAACTGCTCTCCAGCAAGGATTTGAGCTTTATAAGGTTCGAGCGCAGGATCCAAGCCGGCTAGGATAAGTGAAATATGAAACTCTTCCTTCTGTCTCCGAGCTTCCTTCAAATCAGTAGTAACATGATGATATTGAAGCAGTTCCTTCCACAAAGCCTTCTTTGAAGACAGATATTCATTCACAGGCTTCCCATTTTGCTTTATATTGAACAATAACTCGTACAACTCATAGATACGGGCAACGTTTCGCTTCTGCGAATATGATTCTTCTAGAGATGTCCAAATCTGTTTGCTTGATTCACACCACTGAACATTAGCAGCGATATATGGTTCCATACTATACCACAACCACGACATAACGTATGCATCTGCACTCATCCAATCTTAATACTCAGCGGATGTTTCAGGAAGGGGTTCTTCCGTCAAAAACTTCAACTTCTTCTTCGCCCTTAACACCACTTTGATAGACTTAAACCAGGCAAGGTAGTTCGCACCATTGAGTTCCACCGCTGTAATCTACTTTCCCAATTCATCATTATGAATAACAGTAAAAGGAGAACCACCTCCGCTACCACCACCACCACTATTAACCTCGCTAGAAGATTCGGTCTCCACCATACTTGCAGATGCAACAGAAAGACGAGATCTTTGAAACCCTAGATCTCACAACGAACCTCAACCGACGACGAATAACCAACGAAGATCTGTAGAAACCCTAGATCTCATAAACGAACCACGAACGACCACGAACCACGAACCACGAACGACGAACGGCGAATCATGAAAAGTAGACCAAAAAACAGCAAAAAAAAATCGGGGCTGCCGCCCCAAACCCTGCAATCAGGGGCTACCGCCGAGTTCGATCGGCCCTGTCGTGGATGGGATGTACAGTACTTACAAATATATGCTCTGATACCAAGTTAAGTTTGGAGATAGAGAGGAGAAGGGGAAGTAGGAGAAGAGAGAATATGAGAAAGGAGATTGCAAGGGCCTTGAACCCTAGGTTGCATCTCATGTCTATTTATATTGATATGCAATACACCCACAATTACTATTATACCCTCATATGATAAATAACAAAATAAAATAACTCTAACAAGAGGTAAAGGATCTTTGGTTGTTTTGTGGGTTTTGTTGGAACAATGGTTTGCGCGAGGAGTGAGTTTCGAGGTCTTGGTTGTGGAACACGTAGAATCTCTGCAAATTGGGAAAAGACGAGCATACTTGCGATTTCAGGCGACATGATTTCACATCTTTGGTAATTTTCTGAATTAGTACATTTGATTCGATCGCTTGCTTCCAAATATTTGTATTACCGTATGTTGCATTGTTTCATAGTTTCATTAATCATCACCATACACATATGAGATTAATACTTCGTGAATCATATTCGACCCTATAGTTCAGTGTTGCCTCAGATTTTGTATTGGGGCCTAGCTTTAGGCTAGTTTCTTCACTTGCGTAGTGTCATAATTGTAGGAGTATATATGGGGATGATTTTAGAGGACGCATGCACGTGTACTATGAGAGGACCTGTACTATTTCAATTATGACAACCACCGTAGACATCCGAACCGTAGATTTAGGGAGGACAACATTACATAGAAGGTTTAAGGTTGAGGCACCCGCATTTGACGAAACTCATGATCCTCTTGCATTTACTGATTGGTTATCCCACATAGATAGTTATGTTCATTAGTATGAGATTGAGCGAGGAGCGGAAAGTGAGGTCCGCCAAGATGAAGCTACAGAAACCTACTCGCATATATTAAGCTTATGTGGAAAAGCAATTAAACGATTCGTTGAGAATTGCCAGAGAGAGTTGGGACGAGATGAAGGAGAAACTTAAAGAGAAGTATCTTCCCTAAACCTACAAAGACTGTATAATAGACCAATTTGCTACACTGTCAAGTCAATCTGTTCATGATTATATGAACAAGTTTGACGACCTGCTGGTTAGATGCAACGTGTTTAAGGAATCCTCCTTTAGGATATCATGGTTTAGATCTGGACTCACAGTGGATATCCAGAGAGAGATGTTATCACACCAGGTAGTTTCTTCGGATCATGCATTTCAATTAGCCCAAGGAACAGAGGACTATTTGAAAGTGCCAGGTTATAAGAAAACTTACCAAAGAGCAGTACAGACAACAATATGAGAACAAATAAATCTTAGAAAATTGTCGGAAAGAAGTCAAGAACAAGGGAAAACATCATGTAGATAGTTGACAAATGCTTTTCGTGCAAAGGATTTGGCCACTACTCACTACTCACACCAATGTCCAAATAGGAGTTTGCACGTAGGACATACTTGAGTGATTTGGAAAACTTAAAGAAGGACGTTCACGAGGTTGACGAGGTTGATATTATTGTAGTGAAGCTAACCTAAAGGAGAAAAGTAAATCTACGAGTTTAATGAGAGGCATGCCTATCATACCTATGTCTATAGGAAAAGGGGCTAGAGACACAAATGTACTTGTGCACGATCCCGTTACATAGACAATTCACGAGATACAATTTGACATGCGTAGGAACTTGATTATTAGTGATGATTATGGTGTATCTGCAGCATATGGTTTTAGCAGGTTGCAGGAGTTTTTGATTGGAGACAGGATCCTGATCAGGGAGAGCCCTGAGATTGCGGTGTGTCGTGTGACAGGGACAGGCCCGTTCCGAGTTCTTTGGCAGATGGGACCAAGTGCGTATTAGTTGGACATTCCAATGGATTCAAGGATTTGTCCAGTCTTCTTCGAGGATGTTTTCATGCCCTACCGCAAGAATTCTCTATTTTCTGCCATGAATCTTCCAAGAGTTATGCTGCCAGACGTTCGTTTGACTTCCATCACCATGACTTGATAATGCCAGAGCATTCAACCCAGTTGTTCCACAACGTCATCACCACGTTCACCAGGTGAACCTTTCAGAGCCGGGGAATTAGTGGAGGACCATCCTAGCCAAGCCGGATTCGGAGATGGAGTTCAAATTAGTTTAGGATTATTAATAGTTTTGTACTTATTTAATGAGATAAATATGTAATTGGTTGGATTCCTAAACCCGAATCAATTAATTGTTCATTTCGTTTGCCTTATAGAAGGGACATGTGTGGGAACTTTTTTTATAGAGAGTTTAGAAAAATATTAACTTGGAGTTTTTTATTATAAACCCTATTTTATTTTTCATATATCCTTCTCATTATTGCTTTTACCATAGTCGTTCGTGCATTGCCGCTTGGAGGTGCCTTTTTCGATTTGCTACTGTTGAAGCACAACCATCCAGCCGGAAAAGTCTAATTCCTTCTACAACCATCTCTCCATAAACCTTCTCTTTGGTACTACCTTTTCCTTGCTTCCAACCTACAACATGTCATGCCATATACATTATTCCACCACATAAATCAGCTATACACATTTTTCATCTCTCGTCCAAAGCAACATAACTTTTAGCAATTGCTACCTACAATCCTAGACTTTTCACATATTATATCTAGACCCTTATCCATTATCCAAAGTAGAGAGGTAAAGGACGTGTGGTTGTTTTGTAGGTCCTACAACATGTTATGTTGCTTTGGTACTACCTTTTCCTTGCTTCCAACCTACAACATGTCATGCCAAATACATTATTCCACCACATAAATCAGCTACACACATTTTTCATCTCTCGTCCAAAGCAACATAACTTTTAGCAATTGCTACCTACAACCCTAGACTTTTCACATGTTACATCTAGACCCTTATCCATTATCCAAAGTAGAGAGGTAAAGGACGTGTGGTTGTTTTGTAGGTCCCTTTGTATTTGGATCTCTGTGTCGTTAATTACCATTGATGGAAGAATGGGAATTTCTTCCCAAGATCTACACATAAAAAAGGGTAACAAGTTATGTAAGGAGAGACGCTCTCATCCTAGTTACATGGTTCATGTCAGATATGTATCATTCTCTGACACCCTAAGGCATGTGTTACACACTTATTTCTAAGTTTCTTCATATTTTCATTTGAAATAAGCCATAGACATTCTACGTTAAAATAAGGAAAAATAAATAAATATAAAAGGTAAAAACTTAGCCCATCCTCCACAAAATCCACTTACCCAATAAAGTGGGTAAAGCAATAAACAAAGGAGAGTGCTCTCTCATATCCGACGTGGGACAAAATTTTCTCCTTATTGAATCACCTAGAAATTTATATGTTGCTCCAACAAGCAACACATCCAATAATTTCTTCCCACTATCTACTCGTAACAAGACTATGTAGGAGAGACTCAACCTAGTAACATGTTTAATGTCGGATATGTATCGATCTCTGACACCCTAGGACATGTGTTACACACTTTTTTTCTAAGTTTCTTCGTATTTTCATTTGAAATCGGCCAAGGACACTCTATGCTAAAATAAGGAGAGAGAAATAAATATACAAGGTAAAAACTTTAAGCCTTTTGTTTGTGTGCATTTAAGTTTCATATAAATAAAATAAGTGTTTTCACATAGGCTTAATTTCAACTTGATACCCTCAACTATTCAAGTTTTTTTTAATTTGATACCCTAAAATTTAATATCATACCAATCACTACCCTCAACTATTGAATATTTTTCAAGTTGATATCCTCCGTCAGTCGGGAGTTAATTTTTCCGTTTCAACATAAATAAATAATAATTTTTTTCACCAAATTATCCCCATCCTCCCTCTTGGGGGTATTTGAAGTGATCACGAATGAGAGGGGGTATTTTTGTCATTTTGGTTTTTCCGTTAACACTGTTAGGGTATTAAGTTGTACAATTATAGTTGAGGTATTAAGTTGTCTAATATTAAAGTTTAGGGTATTTCTATGAGGAACTACTGAACTCAATCACTTGTTGTCGTTACTCAACAGTTTTTTGTTGAGGTATATCCGGTAGAGATACTCAAATTGGAACAGTGGTCGATTTCTAGGTTTCGTCGTAAACCTAATGGGTTACTTCCAATTACGTAAATCAATAGTTCAAACCGCACTCAAAGGTAGGGCATATAAATGGTATCTCCAATTATAACCCCTCTAGGATGTAAAGTATCTCTCTTCTCACCATCCCCATAATGTATGAGACAAATGTATGCATTTCGATTAAGGTCGTATTAAGTTGAAAAACTTGAATAGTCGAGGGTATCAAGTTGAAATTTAGCCTTTCACGTATATTGAGTGTCCTAATTTGGGTACAAAGGGGCAAAGGGTGTATGCAAGAACGTAGTTGATCGATTGACAACTTTTAATGAGATGAGGAGTCAATAAAATTAGTATGAGAAAAGCAACAAAGTACCAGCATAGAATCGAATCGTGTCTATGGAAGCAACTTGTCTAACCAGCTGGGGCAACTCCACATCCAGCATGTTTCTCGCATCTAACAAACAAATTGGATCATGTGAGATTTGGAAAAGAGTTCCTTTTTTTGGGGGAATTTAGGTGAGGGAAACCAACCTAGAGACAAGAGACTAGGAGGAGGAGGAGAATGCAGGACCGAGCTGGTGCGGCGGCGGACGGCGTCGGAGCGAGAGATCCACTGCGACGCGGCGGAGGAGAGCTTGTTGTTGAGTTCGAGCAGGTGGCGATGGAGATGGGAGAAGTCGTCCTTAAGCTGGTGGTTCAGCAGTAGGGGTGGGACCGTGTAGAGGTCTTGTCGCTTCTTGAAATGGTCTTCGAGAAAGAGTAGCAGGCGTGGGGAGAGGGCAGAGGCCCTCGGGAGAGAGGACTCCTCCTCCATGGAGACGCTAGTACTGCTGCTACTCTCTTCCCCCTCCTCTCTCCTCTCTCCTCTCTCCTCTGGCCTTTATTTTTTAAATTTATTTTGCTAATCGTAAAGGAACATCAAAAGTTGCTCAAAACAGTCCAATTTATTTTATTTTTTATTTACAAATTTGCCATCAAAAAAATTTACTCGTGGTTGTCTAAATTTTTTGGACCGTCATTCCTAACCCCAAATAGAACTGTCAAAATTTTTGACAGTCCTTCCAAATATATTTCTAGAAACGACGGAAACGAAAATCGGAGGGGGGAGGCGGGGGCACGAGGAGGTTGGTGAGGGCGACGTTGAGAAGGCCTCCGTAGAAGGGGGGAGGCGGTGGAGTTTAGGGAGAGGTGGAGGGAGGAGAGGTAGGTCGGGAGGTCGTGGCGGGGGTCGGAGAGGAGGAAGGGCTCAAGACCGTGGACGGCATCGAAGACATTAAGGACAGCGACGACGGGGCCTAGGCGCGGTCAATGTGGGGGCCGACGGAGGAGAGGGCATTGCGGAGGGGGGGGGGCACAGAGGGGGCGGACGAAGGACTCGAGGGAGGGGAGGCGGGTGCGAATGTCGGTTAGTCAGGGGTGGAGTCGCCGAAGGCGGAGAAGGGCGACGACGATGTCACAGTCGGGGGCACAGGTGATGGGGGGTTGGGGGAGTGGGGGGTGTGGGCAACCGATAGTAAATTTGGGGTTATCCTGAGTAAAAGTTGCTTCAGCATGGACTAACACCAAGTAATGGACTGTCCTGAACAACTTTTGATGCACCTTTAGAATTAGCCTTTTTTTTTTTTTTTTGCTAATTAGCATTAAACCCTCGATTTTATACCATCTTAAAATTTAGGCTAAATTAAAACTCGATACAATCAACTATTCAAAATATTCAGCTCGATACCCTCAACTTTGATATGTGTTAACTTAATACCCTCAACTATATAATAATTTTTAAGTTGATACCAAAATTTTTTAAAAAGACAAAATTGTCCTCCCCTCCTCCCAACCCTTCCGCCCCCCTATTCTCCGGCAACACCCCTCCCCATTCTCTCCCCCCTTCTCTCTTCTGCAGTCCCCCTCTCTCTCCGGCGCTGGCAGTCGGAGGGGGGGAGGGGCGTTGCTGTAGCGAGCAGTAGTAGTAGCATCAAGCAGTAGCGGTAGCAACAGCAAGCAGTAGCGGCAGCGGTAGCAGTGGGTCGCGGGGCGGCGGGACACGCAAACAGAGATGGGCGCGGGGGCGGGGGCATGGCGTGGGTCGGTAAGAGCGGCACGGGAGTAGGGGGTAGTCGACGGGGAAGGGGCAGGGGTGAGTGGGTGGAGGCGGGGCAGGGGGCGCGGGGGGGGGGGGGGGGGGAGATCGTAGGCGGGAGGGGGTGTCTCAGGGGGTGGGGGCAACGGTTGCCGGAGAGAGAGAGGGTGAGGGTGGGGGTGGGGGGGCAGCGGCTGCCGGAGAGAGGGGGGGGGACAGCGACTGCCGGGGAGAGAAGGGACAATTTGATCTTTTTTTTTTTACGGTATCAAGTTGGTACCTATCAAAGTTGAGGGTATCAAGTTGAATATTTTGAATAGTTGAGGGTATCAACTTGTAATTTAGCATAGAATTTAAGTTTTTGACATTTCCAATTAGAAAATTTGGATCCTAAATTTTTAGTTTTTATTTTATTTTTTATTATACCCTGAACATAAGTACAAGGACAACAACCAACACATGTTGAAAAGAGGGTATAACAAAATAAAAATAAAAAAATCAGCGTCCAAACTTTTTAATTGGGCATATCATGACTTAACTCTAACTCAGGATCTAAACGTTAATTAGTCCTCCTTTCTAGGAATAATTTGGTACGGCTCCTCTTGTGGAGGTCCTGCCCACCTTTTAATGGCTGGTGATAAAAGCACTACAAAATACACTCAGGCTGGCCCAATATTCGGGACTAGTCCAAAAATTTATTTAGGACTATCAAAATTTTGACAGTCCATTGAATTGCATACCCTATTGAAAGGACTGTCAAAATTTGACACAATTTTGATAGTCCAAACTATTTGAAGGACTGTCAGAATTTTGACAGTCATAAATAAATTTTTGGACTAACCCTAAGTAAAAATTTAAGTGAAAAATTAAGAAAAAAATTGGAGGCAGTCTGAAGTCATCTTTGCAGTGCTTTTATCAAGAACCTTTTTTATTTTGTCTGAACCATTTTTTGCATATAAAATCACATAAATTATTTGTATATGCAATCTTACAAATTTTTTTATTTTATACTACCACGGATTTAAGGAATAAGATGTCCATATGTTTGAGACAAAAGAAGACAGCTGATTGTGATCCCTTTTCCATGAACTTTTCTTTTCAAAACTCCCTCCTCTGTACAAATTAGAAAATTATATGGTTACATATGCAAATAAAGGGTTAGTAAGAAAATAAAAGTTGGGGAGGAACCTCCACTATAACATCATGAACCATATCAAAGTTAATTTTTTCTTTACTAAATTTATTTAATTATTGATATTTGTTTATTTATTTATTTGCTATTTTAAAAATATTAGTTTTACAATATTATTGTGAATAGTTTAAACCCCCAGATTTTTCAGATTTTTAAAAACAAATTTTCGGGAAATTTCTACGATTTTTAACTAATTAAAATAAATATTTTCTAGTACTAAATAATTTTTGTGATTTTATTAAATATTAAAATATTATAAAAATAATATTTTTGAGTGTAAAATAAATAATTAGACTTACTGCAATTTTTCTGGAATTTATTGGACCCAAAAACTAGTTTTAAAGACCTAAAAACTTAGTTTTTAAATAAACCAACTTAAACTGAACCAAACCGGATTAAACCACCATAAATAAACCCGGCTGAACCCAAACCCAACTAAACCTAAACCAACCCAGCCCTTATCGGGTCGGATCCGGACCCGTTAACTAAAACCCGACCCGAATCCGACCCGTTAGCTATAGCTACAGTAATCCCCTAACCTCGATCCCCCGCCGCTTCCTCTCCGCGTACACCTGACCGCTCGCCTCCGCCTGTAACCGCCGACCCTTCACTCCTGTAACCGCCGACCCTGTCGCTCCGACTCCCACAACCGTCGGCCGACGATCCCCCTCCCCTAACCGTCGGCCACCACCACCAATATAAAACCCCGCTGCCATCACCGCTCTCACCAACCTCCACCACAGCCACCACTCCTCAGCCGGCTTTCTCTCCGCCGAGCTCCCTTCCAGCCAACTCCGACCTCACCGCCGATGACTGAGGAGCCCCGCCACCGCAGCAACTAGCAGCCGCCGAGCAGCCCAACAGCCACCGCAGCCCGCAGTCGCCGTGCCTCGCCGCGCCGTCACATGCGCACATTTCAGTCATTTCTGACATTTTTTCGGTGAGTTGTTCTCTCTCCTCATCGCGCCAATTTTTGATCCGCATGTTGTGACATGTTCCCTACGTGACCCTCTCGAAATCTGTAAACACCCTGATTTTTCAGAATAAAATTTTGAAATAATATTCCCGAATTTTGGTAGTTTGGAAATAGAACCAAGGCAATTAAGGATTTTTAAATGCGGCTATTGGAATTAAAATATGATGGAAATAAGATTTTATGGTGTAAAATGGAAAACCGGGCATAGGGTATTTTTCGGTGAATTTATTGGACTCCGGAAACGCATTTTGAGCCTTAAAAACTTTTGGCTCATTAAACCGAATTAAACTCGTGCCAAATGTCCAACATCCCCATGAGAGCCGAGGCCAAGCCCAAGGAGCGTTAACCCAAGCCCAAGTCCTAGGCCCACCCCTAGGTCAACAAAACCCTAGTTCACATGGTTATAAATACAGCTTTTCATAATTAGTAAAGGAGAAAATAAACCCTAAAGATTAATCCCAAACAAAACCTAAGATTATTTCAGCCGACCCCTACCTTTTCCTCCTGTTCACCCTCATCCTCCCCAATCCGACCTCGCCGGAGTCCGCTGGCCGCTGCCCATCTCGCCGGCCATCCCTCTTCGAAGACTCGACCTCGCCGGAGTCCGCTGGCCGCTGCCCATCTCGCCGGCCATCCCTCGTCGGACTCGACCCGCCTGGAGTCAGCCCCGACCCCGCCGGCGTAGCACCGAGCAGACCCTAGACGCCTCGACAACCAACCCGCGGCCGTCCCCGAGTGCCACCGAGCCGCTGAGGACCGGAGTCGACCCCACGGTCGTCTGACTTCCCTCCTCGGCCGACTCCACAGCAGCCATCCCTCGCGGTGCCGACCGGTCGACCACGGTACCCGCAGCCGTCCCCGAACGCCGCCGAACTCACCGCTCCGCTGCCTTCCCCGAGCCGACACCCTCCGACGAAACCCCGCTGTCCCGAGTCAGACCCTAGGTCTGGACATAGCAACCCGACACGCGAGGACACGACCAGGACACAAAGTGACTCTCGGACACGTGAAAACTCAGATTCTCGGAGCTCGGTTCAGGTACCGTTTTCTCCCTCATCGTAACTCCGTTTTAGTTTCCGTCAGTTACTACGCGTAGGCTATATGACCCTCTCGGTGCCCGTGCAACCCGCTCGGTGCATCGCGTCCTATGGTGATCGCACACCGCGATCCAAAAACAGGAAAAACCATGCCCTGGTTCACCCCGAAACTGAGTGCGCCCCGCCAAACGGGACGACTTGGTCGCACGCGGTCTTTACCGAACCGTGCACGACGTTGATACAGTCGTGTGGGATTTCGCAGAAGTCGATTCGGAGGTGCATGCACCCCGGAATCAACGCGTATCCGCGAACAACACCCCGTATCCGACTCTTCTGGAATATACTGTAACTTTGTGTACACACGTCAGATCGAGATGAAACTTGCGCCATCAGACTCGTAGCAATACGCTGGTCCTGTGACTCAAGTTTGGTCCGATTCCGAGAACGTTGACGAAATCGCATATCGTGGGCCCCACAAGTTCTACTTGACGGGCGATTTTGTGATCTGCTCACCGGAATCTAATTCTGGAAGTTCCGTTGGGTTCATATCATCGTTCCTGACTTGTAGACACTGAGTTTGAGGAATTTGGAGACCTTTGACCCTAGCACGCTTTCCGGTGCAAAGTGGCCCACATGTGGACCCCACTTTGGCCGAAAATGACCTTTTTGCCCCTGTGTCCAAATTGGACGTAAGGACAGGCGTTTCTAGCTATTTGACATCTTCTGAGACTATTGGTGATGTTTATTACAGCTTTTGGAGTAGTACCTACCGGATCCACTGATACAGGGACAGTTGTTGGTATTCGGACATCAGGCAAGTGTACCTTGCCAAACTCTGCAGTATTGTTATATATTTTTCTTACTTCATGATATTGCTGTGCATGCTTAACCTAGGACCGTGTGACGTACTTAGCGTCCGATTATCAGTCGGGTGCCGACACCGTACGCGGTGTTGAGTTCTGTCATCTAGAGATGGATATTCGTGACACTTTATCTTCTCGTACTTGTCTTACCAAGTACACTATGACCCAGGACACTTAACACTGTTCATAAGACAGGATCTTCCCGAGATATTCGTGGTGATTCTGTATAGGATACAGGACTTGACAGAGATACTATACTTTTAGATACATTATGACTTGTGCATTAGTTATGATCCCGCTTGCCATGGACATGAGACGTTATGGTCATGATATGCGTAGTTACATTGGGTGGGGAGAGACACACAGACTACAGGCTGATCATATATATATACCCCTACTATTGTGAGGCACAAGACTCTGAAGCTCGAGCTTGGCCCATTACTCATTATTACTGCTGCTACCGGCTCCCCGACACAGAGCTTGTAGTGGCTTCAGCCTGAGTTCTAGTGCTGCTCTCATCTTGCATATCACTTAGCTGGTTATTTAGTACTCCCTATTGTTCCATCTATTGCTGGAGAGACCCACAGGCTACAGGTTGATTATGTTATGCCGGCTACTCAGTCTTCTGCTGGGCTAGACCACCTCATGATATCACTGCTACCGGCTCCCCTACACAGAGCTTGTAGTTGTTTCAACCTGAGTACTATTGATATTCTCTTTTGCATTTCACACAAATGTTTACTTACTTGCCCTATTTATTCTATTTATTTTCTGCACTGCATTTATTTTGGCTTGAGCTTTCTTGTACCTTGCTATGTCCCCTGAGGACCTGGATCCGGATTATGTCCCCAGGATTTGAGGACGAGATCTATCCCGAGGTATACGGGACCGCTGCAGGAGCTGATCCAGGAGCTGTACCGCCATCCGAGGACGAGGTGTTAGCTGAAGACTTCTCCTGAGCATCCATGTTTCATGCTCAGTATTTATTATTTATTTCAGTCATTTATATTCTGGTCTGTTGAACCATTGTATCAGATATTTATCGGGTTATTTTCCGAAGCACTTTGTGAGACTAGCTGATGATTTACATTCCTTATTTATTCTGTGGATCATATTTTATATCTTGGTGGATGAGATTAGTTGTGCCATGATTGTCGTAGACTTGATTTTACAGCTTAAGTATGCCCTGATGGATCCATTAAATTGGGTTTGTCCATCGGTGCGTACTGCTGGCCATTGCCACGAATCTGGTCCTACGGTATTTTGGGACTGGGGCGTGACAAAATCCGTACAAATGGTTCGGGATATCGTGTCCTATGTCGGTCGTAAATCGTGACGCAAAATCAGGAAAATAAATTCCCATTTCTGAAAATTTAGAATTTATCCCGAACTCCCCGGTTCACGACCGTTTTGCGACCAACCTGATAAATGTTTTCAAAATTTGCCTGAACATTATTTAGACCACTTAACCGAGTTTTAAACCCTAGTTTTAGTTTAATTTATCGTGCTGTAATTTGTAATTAATTCGAGGGTAAAAATGACCAAAAACTTGGTATTTAAAAACCCTAATTTTTCCCGAAACTGGGTGCGCTCTGCTATACGAGGCGACTTGGTCGTGTATGAACTTTACTGAAAGGTGCGCACCGTTAATACGAACGTGTGGGATTTCATGGAAGTTGATTTGGATGTGCGTGCACACCGAAATCAATGCGTATCCGTCGACAACACCCCGTATCGGCCCTGTTCTGAAACTCGTTGTAAAACTTCGTGTACGCTCGTCGTTTTGAAATGAAACTTGCGCCATCGGACTCATAGCAATACGCTGGTCTTGTGACCCAAGTTTAGTTCAATTATGAGAGCGTTGACAAAATCCCGTATCGTGGGCCCCACGGCTCCACTTGACGGGCAATTTTGTGATCGGCACATCGAAATCCAGTTCTGAATATTCCGTACTATCATCGTTCTGGACTTGTAGACACTAAGTTTGACGAATTTGGAGAATATTGTCTCTGGCACATTTTTTGGTACAAAGTGGGCCACATGTGGACCCCGCTTTGACCAAAAAGTGTCAATTTTGCCCCTGTGTCCAAATTATACTTATGGACAGACAATTCTAGCTATTTGATATCTTCTGAACATGATGGTAATGTTTATTTCAGCAATCAGAGGAGTACTTGAAGATCCCACTATTGCCGGAACAACTGTTGGAAACTAAATCCTAGGCAAGTGTACCTTGCCATACTTGCAGCAATTGTATTATATTATTTCTTTGAATTATTTACATGATGTATCGGTTCAACCTAGGACCGTGTGATATTGCTTAGCGTCCGAATAATATTCGGGTGTCGATGCCGTACGCGGAGTCGTGTAACGTCACTAGAGATTGATATCGCGACCCTATATATCTTCGTGCTTGCATTATCAAGTACGTCATACCATAGGACACTTGACACTGTTCATAAGACAGAATCTTCCTGAGATATTCATGGTGATTCTGTATAGGATACAGATTTTGTGACATATACTTTATACACATGCATAGATATCATTATGACTTGCTGCATTAGATATTATCTTGCGTGTCATGGACATGAGACGTGTGATTAAATTGGGTGGGAAGAGACACACAGGCTACAGGCTGATTTATATATATAATTATTATTATGAGGTCTTAGACTCTACATCATAGCTAGGCACTCTACTAGTGATATTACTGCTACCGGCTCTCCGACACCGAGCTTGTAGTGGTCTCAGCCTGAGTTCTAGTGATGCTCTCAACTTGCATATCACTTAGCTGGTTATATAGTTTACCCTATTGATTCATTTATTATTGCACTGCATCTATTTTGGCTTGAGTTATTCTTGTACCTTGCTATGTCCCCTGAGGACCTGGAATCCGGATTATGTCCCCAGGTTTAGCAGAGGAGATCTACCCCGAGGTATACGGGACAGGAGCAGACATTGGAGCAGTACCAGAACTCGAGGATGAAGTGATCGTCGAGGATTTCTCCTGAGTATCTGCTTAAGCTATACTCAGTATTTGCTATTGTTAGACTCTTTCATTTCTGGTCTGTTGAACCATTGTATCAGACTTATTATCGGGTTGTTCCTCGATATACTTTATTGATACTTGATATTGGTTATATTTCATTATGCTGATATTAATCATATTTATCTTCGATGGATGAGATTACTAGACCTTTATTATTGTTTTACAGCTTAAGTACACCTTGATGGGTCCATTAAATTGGGTTTGCCCATTAGAGTGTGCTAGTGGCCATTGCCACGTGGCTAGTCCCTCAGTATTTTGGGACTGGGACGTGACATGGTTTTTGTGGTGGCCCATGCAGGTCAACGACTAAATTGCTTCAGTTTCAACTTAGGAACCGAGCAAGCCTACGAAAAGGATAAGATAAGTTTTAGGATCTCATCCACTTGATTGAATCGTTCTTGATATCTATATCGGATTTGAATTAATTTTTTGACTTACATCCTGCCTTGATTGCTCTGTGCGCCTCTTATAGTTTATTTTGGATGCAGAGTAATGGAACCAAGAGCAAACGATGAGACTCCTGTAGGAACACCACAAGGTGCTATAGCCACCTACGAAGAAGATGGAGTGACGCCATTAAGTGGAGATCCCTCCACTCACCGAAGTAGTCAAGCAAATTCTAGATTTCGGCAAGATGATATTCCACCTCCACCGTAGTTTTCTCCACCAATGCCTGTTTTTCTACAAGGGCAGGCTATGGACGGACATCAAATATTTCAAATAATCTACGCAATAATGCAAGCTCAACAGCAGATTCAACAAGAGGCTCAGCGTCACGAGGCAGAGAATTTGTAAAACAGTATAGTGATCGTACTAGAGCAGGCGAATCTACCAGCACGATGACCAACGACGAGATCTATCACCAATTTTCGTCAGCTGAAGCCCCGTACCTTTTTTGGCAAGGAGGAGCCCACTTAAGTTCATGAGTGGCTCACAAATACTCAACATCAATTAGAAGCAGCTGAGCTTCCAAGAGAGCGCTGGATGACTGCCATCCGGATGCAGTTGACGGGCAATGCACATCACTGGTGGTTAACTGAGGAGACACGGCTCGGACCAGACCGAGTCACTTGGGAAGAGTTCTCTAGACTCTTTCAGGAGATGTGCATTCCATCTATTGCTCGATCAGAACTTCAGGACAAGTTCAATCGCCTCACTCAAGATAATATGATAGTGGAAGAATACAATACGGAGTTCATTCGTCTGAGTCGCTTCGCCCCTACCTTGATCCCGACAGAAGAATAGAAGGCTGAGAAGTTCTTCGACGGACTAAACTTTGAGCTACAGAGAATGATCGGATCCGTTGCACCTACTTCATACTCGGACGTTCTTGCTACAGCCCGACGCATGGAGTGCGTTACCATGAGAGAGTCCAGCCTAAAAAGGTCGTTCATATCAACACCAACCAGAGCATCATAAGAGGAGTCTGTAAAGCGATAACAGATAAATCCACTACCGAGAGCAGCACCAAGAGCCTCATTCCTTCCTACTTGTCACTACTGTGGCAAGGTAGACCATATTGAGAGGGAGTGTAGACGCAAGTTGGGAACGTTCTTGATTTGAGGATCCAGCCAACACTTAGCCAGAGATTGCACAATGCATCGAGGAGAAACACCGATGATTAACCGAGAAGCCTTACCAGCACCGGGAGGATATCAGCCGAGGCCACCCTTGGCACCACAAGCAGCACTCTTCCGGCAGGCCCATCAACAGTAGAGGGCACCACCGCAAGGACGCAGACAAGCTTTTGCGATGACCATAGAGGACGCGCAGACTCGTGGAGTAGCAAATGCGCGTAAGATTTAAGTTATCATTGATGTATATTCCTAGTAATGCTTTAGCACGTGTTGTTAGTTCATGACCTTATCCCTAAACCTAGTATTTTGAACTTGTTAATAATTGATAACCTAGTTTTCCTAAGATGTAGTTTTCTTTGCTCTAACCAGATTTCCTTCACTCTTAAATTACCTAACTTTCATTGTCTAGGGAAATACTTTATTCCTTCCCTAGGTGTTTTGCTTAACCCTCAATTTCTCTTTGATCATGATTCCTTGATTGTGTCATGCTTCGAACATTTCTTGCAACCGTGTTATCTCTTATGACCGGCTATGCTTTCTTGATTGCGATAACGCAATCCTCTTAAGGGGGTAGATTGTAAACCCCCAGATTTTTTAGATTTTTAAAAACAAATTTTCGGGAATTTTCTGTGATTTTTAACTAATTAAAATAAATGTTTTCTAGTACTAAATAATTTTTGTGATTTTATTAAATATTAAAATATTATGAAAATAATATTTTTGACTGTAAAATAAATAATTAGACTTACTGCAATTTTTTAGAATTTATTGGACCCAAAAACTAGTTTTAAAGACCTAAAAACTTAGTTTTTAAATAAACCAACTTAAACTGAACCAAACCGGATTAAACCACCATAAATAAACCCGGTTGAACCCAAACCCAACTAAACCTAAACCAACCCAGCCCTTATCGGGTCAGATCCGGACCCGTTAACTAAAACCCGACCCGTTAGCTATAGCTACAATAATCCCCTAACCCCGATCCCCCGCCGCTTCCTCTCCGCGTACACCCCGCCGCTCGCCTCTGCCTGTAACCGCTGACCCTTCACTCATGTAACCGTCGACCCTGCCGCTCCGATTCCCACAACCGCCGGCCGACGATCCCCCTCCCATAACCGTCGGCCACCACCACCACTATAAAACCCCGCTGCCATCACCGCTCTCACCAACCTCCACCACAGCCACCACTCCTCAGCCGGCTTTTCTTCCGCCTAGCTCCCTTCCAGCTAACTCCGATCTCTCTGCCGACGACTGAGGAGCCCCGCCACCGTAGCAACTAGCAGCCGCCGAGCAGCCCAGCAGCCACCGTAGCCCGCAGTCGCCGTGCCTCGCCGCGCCGTCACATGCGCACATTTGAGTCATTTTTGACCTTTTTCGGTGAGTTGTTCTCTCTCCTCATCACGTCAATTTCCGATCCGTATGCTGTGACATGTTCCCTACATGACCCTCTCGAAACCCATGCAAATAGTTTAAGGTATCGCGTCCTGTGTCGGTCGTAAACTGCGACGCAAAATCAGGAAAATAAATCCCCATTTCTGAAAATTCAGAATTTGTCCCGAACTCCCCAGTTCACGACCGTTTTGCGACCAGCCTGATAAATATTTTCAAACTTTGCCTGAACAGTTATTTAGACCACTTAACCGAGTTTTAAACTCTGTTTTTAGTTTAATTTATTGTGCTATAATTTGTAATTAATTCGAGGGTAAAAATAACTAAAAACTTGGTATTTAAAAATCCTGATTTTTTTCAGAACTGGGTGCGCCCCGCTAAACGAGGGACTTGGTCATGTACGAACTTCACTGAAAGGTGCGCACTGTTAATACGGACATGTGGGATTTCGCAGAAGTTGATTTGGATGTGCGTGCACACCGGAATCAATACGTATCCGTCGACAACACCCTGTATCGGCCCTGTTCTGAAACTCATTGTAGCTTCGTGTACGCTCGTTGTTTTGAAATAAAACTTGTGCCATCGGACTCGTAGTAATACGCTGGTCCTGTGACCCAAGTTTGGTTCGATTCTGAGAACGTTGACAAAATCCCGTATCGTGGGCCCCACAGCTCTACTTGATGGGCGATTTTGTGATCGACACATCAGAATCCAGTTCTGGACATTTCGTTGGGTTCGTATCGTCGTTCTGGACTTATAGACACTAAGTTTGATGAATTTGGAGAATATTGTCTCTGGCACGTTTTTCGGTACGAAGTGGGCCACATGTGGACCCCGTTTTGACCAGAAAGTGTCAATTTTGCCCCTGTGTCCAAATTGGACTTATGGACAGGCAATTCTAGCTATTTGATATCTTCTGAACATGATGGTAATATTTATTTCAGCAATCGGAGGAGTACTTGAAGATCCCACTATTGCCGGAATAACTGTTGGAAACCAAATCCCAGGCAAGTGTACCTTGCCATACTTGCAGCAATTGTATTATATTATTTCCTTAAATTATTTACATGATGTATCGGTTAAACCTATGACCGTATGACATTGCTTAGCGTCCAAATAATATTCGGGTGTCGATGCCGTACGTGGAGTCGTGTAACGTCACTAGAGATTGATATCGCGACCCTATATATCTTCGTGCTTGCATTATCAAGTACGTCATACCATAGGACACTTAACACTGTTTATGAGACAGAATCTTTCTGAGATATTCATGGTGATTCTATATAGGATATAGTTTTCGTGACATATACTTTATACACATGCATAGATATCATTATGACTTGCTGCATTAGATATCATCTTGCGTGTCATGGACATGAGACGTGTGATTACATTGGGTGGGGAGCGACACACAGGCTACGGGATGATTTATATATATAATTATTATTGTGAGGCCTTAGACTCTACATCAGAGCTAGGCACTCTACTAGTGATATTACTGCTACCGGCTCCCCGACACCGAGCTTGTAGTGGTCTCAGCCTGAGTTCTAGTGATGCTCTCAACTTGCATATCACTTAGCTGGTTACATAGTTTATCCTATTGATTCATTTATTATTGCACTGCATCTATTTTGGCTTGAGTTATTTTTGTACCTTGCTATGTCCCATGAGCACCTGGAATCGGGATTATGTCCCCAGGTTTAGCAGAGGAGATCTACCCCGAGGTATACGGGACAAGAGCAGACATTGGAGCAGTACCAGAACCTGAGGACGAAGTGATCACCGGGGATTTCTCCTGAGTATCTGCTTAATCTATACTCAGTATTTGCTATTATTAGACTCTTTCATTTCTGGTCTGTTGAACCATTGTATCAGACTTATTATCGGGTTGTTCCCCGATATACTTTATTGATACTTGATATTGGTTATATTTTATTATGCTGATATTGGTCATATTTATCTTCGATGGATGTGATTAATAGACCTTTATTGTTGTTTTACAGCTTAAGTACACCTTGATGGGTCCATTAAATTGGGTTTGTCAATTAGAGTGTGCTGCTGGCCATTGCCACGTGGCTAGTCCCTTAGTGTTTTGGGACTGTGGCGTGACAAATAGTACCATTTTTTATTATCTCCATCATGATCCGTCGTTTCCTCTTATGTATTGAGGTTCAACCATTTAATTCTAAAGAAATAATTACATTAATCCCCCAATGTTTCATGGGTATTATAAGGACCACCCTTATTTTAAAAAATATTTACAGGACCACTTGTCACGTCCCAGTCCCAAAATACACGGGACTAAGATACGTGACAATAGCCAGCTACATACCAAGCAGACTCCAGTCTAACTTAAGTACATATACGATGTATAGATCACAACAATTATCCATGTAAAACATCTAAATACATCCACAATACTATCTATGAAATATAAAAACTATGTAACAAAAAATACTACGGATGAACAAGTGAAGAAGCTAACCTCTAAGTATACCTGAATCGAAAGTGTTGGCCTATTCGATCTCAGTCTACTTGATTTTGATAGTTAACTTGACAATGTTTTAATATGTCGCAATATGATACAACTGAAGACTTCGACAATGTTATTTCTGTAATGGCGATTGCTGGTTGTATTGTGTCGAGTTGTTAATTTCATCATATATAATTTTACATTTTATTGAGTTTAAGACTTATGTGAGTCAAGTCGTATTTGGCAACTAGAAGTACTCAAGTCCACTCACGTAAGCCTACCCATAACCTCACTCCAATCAAACCAAAACTAGCGCATACCAAAACTTAGACCATTATGGAAATATGCCTACAGAACTCGGGTTGAACTTAGTCTGCCATAAACAGAAATTTGGCTAGCTGTTAAATCCCTAATTTTTGTGGTTCTAACATTCAATTTTTTGAATAATTGGGTACCGAACTCTGGCCAAACTCTGCCCCAGAATAGCCTGTAATAGACTTGGATTTCCATATTCTTACTCACTCATCTCTAGCTTCTTAATCTTCCTATCCATTAGTGAGCAATACTAGAGCCTTAACCTTCTCCATCTCCAGATCAACTCCCTAGCCTTCTAGTGCCAAGTGCGATCTCAGTTAGAAGTTTGTCAGAGTTGTAAAAACTTGGCTTATCAAGTTTTCTCTTCAGTTGTGAAGTCGTCAAATTCTTCGTATCAAAGCTTGTAGTTGTAAGAAGTCAGCAAGCCTTCGGGTCAAAACTTGTGATTCACTATTGGTGATTATAGTGGAAACAACTCCAAGCAAGAGTTCTCGGGACTAGAGTGCCCTCCGGGAGGGATACCAGTATATATCTCAGTGTTTGCATTTGCTTTCTCTCAACTCTACTGCTTTACATATCTGCTTTACATATATACATTATTATTGATAGTTGGTAGCTGCCTATACTTTGCATCAATTTTTAATTGGATAGATTATTCTGCTGCACTCTATTCACCCTCTCCCCTCTAGAGTTGTCTTATGGTCATACAGAAAGAACTAGTTCCCAACACTCCCACAAAAGCAGCTGTCACGCCCCAGTCCCAAAATACGTAGGACTAGGAACAGGTAAGCTTGCTAGCCGCATGTATATGGCAACTCCAATTTATGGAAACCATAACACATGCATACGCTGTATTATGAACAATAATTCACAAGTGGTATAAACTATCACAAGACATGGGGCATAACTAAATCTCATCCACAGAAATCATAAATAGATAAATAACCAATAACTATGAACTAAATCTCAATATGAAGTATCAAAGGATGATAGTCGAATGAAAACAAATCTACTGCCAAACTAGAATATAAGATAAACAAAATAAGTACATCAACTAATAATCACGAGGCTCGAAGAGAAGACCTCCTCGAAATATAAGTAGCAAGTCCCGATCCGCGCTCCTGCTAATACTCATGAACATCTACACCTGAAAAGAGACCAGGTCCTCAGGGGGACATAACAAGATACATAGAAGTATACCAATAAAGTACTGAAATAAACATCCAATGGGTCGCCTAACCATCTATGTGAATGCACGTTGAGAACAACTTTCTTACAAGTGCGCTATCTGGCCATAAATGGGATTAGCATGATTCTCTCGGAGAATCAGGGGCCTACAAAGCATGTCATCTTTTGAACGCCAGAGGCCACCAGTAATATAGGGGTCATCACCGCCACGTATCTCCGGCGGAGCGTACGGGTTACAAAAAGAAAAGTGCAAAGGAGCCCAAATGCCTTACTTGTTGTTCTCCCCACCCCATGCTCTAAGCATGTCATATCCATGACATGATAATACCTCTAATAACTGCCAAGTCTTCTAGCATACAAATCCCTAACAACAGTTATCCCTAATGCACGTCCCATACATACACGAGGCCAACCTGTCATGCAAGTCCGTGTCCTACATGAGACTCACACTCGTGTAACAACTGTGTCCTGGCCAATGCGACCTAATGATGCTGCCAAATTATGTGGTGGTCTCGTAAAACTAGGTCAATGCATATACATAAAAAAACAGATCACGACGCCACCGTCGTTGCACCCAAGTTTCCTTAGATGCGCAGTTTATATAGCAGTTAAAATATATGAACTAAATGACAGAATTAAAATGTATGCATCATATGGAATATAAATTACAGTACAATGGCAAGGTATACTTGCCTGGCAAGAAAGCTGCGTAGTACCAATGACCTTCTCCTGAAGTCTCGCAGAACAATCCGATAGTCCTATATACATATAATATAATACAATAAAATATCAGTCATTACATTAGCACATACACAACCATAATTACACTGAACTCAGAGGGTACGCTAGGGGTGACACTGATCAACTGACATGGTTAAATGTGCGTCTAATTACGCGGGTGTTACGTCTTCAAATGCTGTATCAATCAGACAGTCAACTAACACATGTCTCGCCAGTACATCAGTGTACACAAGGCAGACAGATCACTAATACTCAGGGTCAATGGTATAAGCAATTATGCGAGAAAATCTACAGTGTCCTAGGGTCGTACAGTATAAATATATATATAGTCATAATTAGGTTTAGCATTTAATTACATATCTCTATATCCATATATTTATATATATATAACAACTAATATATATATATATATATATATATATATATATATATATATATATATATATATATATATATATATATATATATATATATATATAACAACTAATATTATATGCATAAGCACACACATGTACGAGCACACTAGTCCTTGGGTTCACCGACACGGGTCTGCAATCAACAAACTAACTAAACTGAACCAATATGCTATCCTTGATGTTATTCACACAAACACGCATAAAATGAAAGGAGAGGGATAGGTTCGAACCTCGGGGTTAGTGTGCACGGGCACGAGGATCGAGGGTGACTGCTGCAGGTCATTTTTGATGAGGGTGACGGGTCCACGATGACGACGATGATATCGATGTTGATGATGAGATGATGATTAGGTGATGGTGATGATGATTTGGTTATAATGGTGATGAAGGGGATGATGATTATGATGATGATGATTAATGGTGATGATGATGTAGGCTATGATGGTGATGAAGGTTATGATAATGGTGATGATTGTGTTGATGATGGGGATGATGATGAGAATGATAATGGTGGTGATGATTGATGAAAGGGAGGAGGCTGCTCCGGCCAGGGGGACTCAGGCGGGCCAAGGAGGACGAGAGTGGAGAGGAGGTGGACGGAGGTCGACGAGGGAAGGTTGTAGTCGAGGAGGAGGAGAGAGCAGGGAGGAGACGGAGGTCGGGTTGCTGAGGAGGTCGAGGTGGTCATGAGGGGATCGACTCGGGGAGGTCCGGTGGTGGAGAGAGGAGATCGGGGCTGCTGTTGAGGAGGTCGGGAGGAAGGAAGAGGTGGTGGTGAGCGGTGGTTGCAGAAAGGAGGACAGGGAAGATGAGAGACGAGGGAGGTACGTCGGTCGTGGTGGTGAAGAGGGTGGCTCGAGATGCAGGGAGGTGGAGGAGTTATGTGTACATGCGGTCATGGTCGAGTCCGACGGGGGTCAGGGTCGGCCACGTGAGTGGCGGAGGAGATGCTGCTGGCGGAGGAGTGGTGGTCGGCTGGGAACGGAGCAGTCGGGTTCAGCAGGGTTGGGATGGCCGGAGGGGATGGCCGCTGTCATGGTTGGAGGACTCGGTGGAGGACGACTGTTCAGTGGGGATGGCAGCGTTCAGGCGAGGGAGGTTGGTTGCGCTCAGGGATCAGGTTCGTCGGCGGTTGGGAGCTGCTCCGGCGGGTGGTCACGGCTTGGGGGGGATGATGAATAGTAAAGGGGGGTCGGCTAGGTATAGGTATAGGTATAGGTATAGGTATATGTATTGGGTGTAGAAGCATGAAATATGTCGGGGAGTTGTACGCGTATTATACAGTCAAAACCCCCAACATACATGAAGTACGCGTAAAAAAATAACTTCAGAGCTGCCCGCGTAAAACAGAGATGCAGAGCTATTTGGTGTAAAGTAGAGCTTCAAAGCTACCCGCGTAAAGCAGTGCTTCAAGTCTGTTCTACGTAAAATGTTGCTTTACCCTCCTGCGTAAAAGTTTAAAATACGTTGTTTTTAATACAGCGTAAAGTTATACGAGGAACTCTTTGTATTCCTCGGATGAATTTGTCAGACAAAACAGTGAACCTGACTCCTGACAAAAGTACTGCACGATGATCGAGAGGACGACTGTGATAATGATTTTGCACGAAGACCCAGGCTGTCGTTTAGTGACATATTCATGATACAAGTCATTTTTACGCATTTAAAGAATACGCTGCCTATTCTACATGGGCAGAAGTGAGTTTTTACGCTCAAGATAAAGATAAAATTAGATGCCACATCAAAAGCTGTTTCCTGCACAGAGCTCGAGGCATATCTCTGCATTTAATGCACGAGATAGAGACATATCTCTGCATTTAATGCACGTAATTTAGTTCTATTCTTCAGATTTTGTCATGACTGGGAGAGCTTAAACTATGACTAATACGCTCACATCACCATCCTTGCATTTTACGCCAACCAGGCTATTTTCAACTATAGGAGTACGCCGTATGCTATCTCCTCGAAATACGCCAGCTCAGGCTATATTTGCAAAGGTATGTGATAAGGCTATTTAGCCCAGAATACGCTCAAGACCTCAGTCGTGATGGATAATTGGCTATTTTATGCTGGTTATCTATTATTCATGCACTATCAAGTTTTATGCAGAGTTTGGCTTTTACGCCAACAAGACAGCTCTTTGGCTTTTATGCCAACAAGATAGCTCTTTGGCTTGTACGCCAATAAGACAGCTATTTGGCTTTTACGCCAACAAAACAGTTATTTGGCTTTTACGCCAACCATCTTTACGCAGAGGGGGCAGTTACCTACGTGGTTTGCATGTCGTGATCTTCGAGAAGCAGTTATACACGTTACCTTATAATGGGATATGTGTCATACGTAGATTTAGAAGGTCATTCGAACGTGGATAGCAGTTATTATAACCACCGCGTAAAAGATGCAACTTTCTTCACAGTTTGGCTTCTACGCCACCTGGACAGTTATTTGACTGATCTCTATAAATAGAGACCCCTGATCACAGGGTAAAGGGATCCAAAAATCAATCAAAAAAATTGATCCCAGGGGGATCAAGGATCATCAATCAAGGATCAAGAGATCAGAGAGAGAGTACAGACAGAGAGTATTGATTGACAACGAGAATTCAATTCCACTTGCAACTTTTGAAGCTTCCTCTTCTTCTACAGCACTTCATCATCATTGTGTGGTCTAAGGGACAAAGTGATCGACCGCAGATCAGACTCCTATAACAATTATTTCCCAGAATCATTTTTTATTGTACTTAACATCCTCGTATAGGATTAATTGTTCTCTTTTTCTTGTTTGTAAGCAAAAAAAGAAAGGTTTCGTATAAACCCTCTTCTTCTCTCATTTTTTTTGTTTATTCAAACACAAGATGGCGACTCTGCTGGGGACCACTTTCTCATCTGACGAGAAAGTAATTGCTCAATACGATGCTGTATCCATTGGATCGACGAAGAAGACTTTGGTCATCCAGTTCGACCAATCTGCTTATGAAGACATGCTTCGTGCAGGGGGTAGCTCTCATTTCCTCTCTGTCCAGAACAACAGGAAGCTGCGTAAAGTGTGGATGCCCAAGACGTCCTCTACCCTTCCTGCAAGCTCTTCTTCTCTGACCAACAAGGTTGTGACAACACAGCCTACACGCCTTGTGCGTAAAAGTCTATCTCCCATCAGTGACGTTGCAGACAAAACTTCTGGCAATGCCTTAGTGCCAATCCAGAAGTTTCAAACACGCCCTGCGCGTAAAACTTTGTCTCCCGTCTGTGACGTGGCAGACAAAACTTTTGGCAATGCCTCAGTGCCAATCCAGAAGTCTCAGACACACTCTGCGCGTAAAACTTCATCTCCCGTCTGTGACATGGCAGACAAAACTTCTGGCAATACCTCAGTGCCAATCCGAAAATTTCAAACGCGCCCTGCGCGTAAAAGTACATCTCCCATCTATGATGAGGCAGATGGACACTTGGATCATATCAAGGGAAAATGAGTGGCGAACCTCCCAACCTCTAGGCTTGTACGCCCACAAGAGAAAAAATTGCCCACTCTTCAGATTACGCGTGACGCTGGAGGCCGTTTGAGGACTTTCTCCGTTTTATGCGAACCTGTGCAAAACTCCAAGTTACGCCAGGATAAGTCCGTTCGTGTAAAGAAGACCCATTTTACGGGAAAATATGCTTCTCTGACGGATGATGGATCGTATGCTACTCACATGGCTGAACTGCTGTATTCTTATAGTAGAGAAAGGGTTATGGTTCCTAATCTCCACAGGCCTACTGTTGTAAAAAGGCAGAATAAGCCTTTTTCTTCTCCTGGTAATCTCCCTGATTTGCGTGATTTCTTGATCCATACACACAAAGACAGGGGTCAAAATCAAGATTTAGCGCCCCTAACTACCAAGCGTAGGGAGATCATGTGGGAAGTAGCGTCAACATCCAATGTTGTCATGACATGTGGGCCACATGAAGAATCTGTCTTTATTGTTCCACCGACTCGCAATGATCAACATCAAATAATCTTCGGTCGAATGCGGAATAGACCGATTATACAAGAAGAATCTCACGAGTCTGATGTTGGGAAAATACAAATCCACATATATAGCCCACAGGCTTTAAAGATTATGCAAAACATGGGTTATGATTTGAAGTTAAAGCAAGGCCTCAATTATGGAAAAGGCAGACGAATACCGTTGCATGGTGATCCTTACTATCAACGAAATCGTTTTGGGTTAGGATTTACCTCATCTCTTGCAAACTCCAAACCTCCAGAGTCTGATCCTGTAATACCAGAGGCAGGTCCTTCTAAATCAACTTCCGTGGACAAAGGCAAACAAAAAGAAGAAGAAGAACCAGACAACGACATGTCTGGGGGTAGTCTCTCTCGACAAAACAAAGCAGCATCCAAAGCTGGGGGTAGAATTCCCTCTGAGTCTGAAGATGATGCAACTATGACTATCTTCCTTGAGGACCGTATGACTCAGGTATCGGAAGCCCGAAAGTCAAAGGGGACTTTCTTCTTCAATGATGATGACATCATTGAAATCTTCAATATATTGATGAAGGAAAACAAACTTCGGCTACCCAACATCAGATACCCTGAAAGGGCTGGCAAGGTCGACGACCCAGAATATTGTCTCTTTCATCGGTACATTCATCACCCCACAAAGGCATGCTATGTACTGAAAAGAAGAATCCAGGAGTTGGTCGACGCAAAAGTTATCACTTTGCATTTATAAGGAGAGGACGGTCACTACAAATTGATCTCACTCCAACATGGCAATTTTTCCCCTTAAGAAGTACAGGATAATAAGTTTCCTACATTCAACTCCCCAGTGAATTTTTCGGACATTGGTTCACGTCCATATTACCTCTGAACTGTTGTCCAAACATGTTTTTCCCCAGCTGAGTTTTGCCATGTCCTAGTGACCTCTGAGAAAACCTTCCAGGTTGTGGCTATCGATCAGTTCACGTCCATATTAATTACCTCTGAACTACGTCTCTCAACTTTCTCCAGCAGAGTAAATCTATCACCACAAAAATGGTCATTCTCATATTACCTCTGCCCTGTTTTTCTTTATCCCCATAAAGTCATATCTTACCACGTCCACATTATCTCTGAGTAAGATATTTTCAAAACTTTTCCATGTCCACATTACCTCTGAGTGAAGTTTTTCTCTTCGACTTCCTACTATCACGTTCGCATAACCCCTGATAGTGCTAGTCGTTTCAGCTTATTATCTGTACTTAAGGTACGCCATGGGTAATAAGTCCACAACCCAGATGTACAAATCAACTCTTGGTTCTTCATCCCAGCAAGTGCCTATGTGCAACATGTCACGCCCCTGTCCCAAAATATACGGGACCAGGCCACGTGGCCATAGCCAGCTGACACGTCTCCGCGGATATCCCAATTTAATGGATCCACGAAGAGTGCTACGCTGTCCTATAATACTAACATGTACAATATAAGTCAATAACAGGTAGTCTAATCTCACCCATAATATAAAGAGCAAGAAGTACTAAATAAACTGCTGGATGAATAAATACCAGTCTCAAGATATCATAGTACAACCAATAATGTCAGGTGGGAACAAACCCACTACTATAACGAAATAAAGTACTGAAATGATAGATAAAAGATAATGACTAGGGCATCGGCTGACTGGATAATGATGCACCCAATCTAGGCGGAAGGCCTACCAAGTGATCACGGAAACTCTGACGGTAGAACCTTTAGCTCCTCTACGGTAGCGAATCTCGTCTCCTGTCCGGGGCCGTACACTGTGGGGTAGTAAGCCTCGTCCAAATCTGGAAGGGAACCAGGTCCTCAGAGGGACGTAACAAGATACATAGAGACATGCCATATATAAATACTGAATAAAATAAATACAATAAAGGGTGTGCTAGCCATCTAAGTGAATGCAATGTGAGGACAACTGTAAGTATATGGGAAGGTGTAGGCTAGACATATGCTGACGTAATTCACCAGTCGTGGCAACCGGCTAGTATATGCCACACATGCCCCCTATAACACGGGCGCAGGAATACAATAACGTCCGACGTTCTATAGAGTATGGTAACTGCAATATCATCAAGTAACGTCCAACACTCTACAGAACGTGGTATCTGTAATATATATACGTCTGTATAACTCCGTCGAGTGAGTATCAGTGTAAAGGAGTGGGGTATCCCATATGCCTACTAGTCGTCCTCCTCGTCCAATGTAGATATACAAGTCAAATAATCGACGCGCATACCCCCTTATATAAATGCCAAGTCTCTATACTAAAATAGTCCTGAATTTCTTGCTAACCGTGATGCATGTCACACGCGACGATAGCTAGTCGAACACGCGAACTCGCATCCCAACATGAGATTTGTCACTATGAATACGTATAAAAGTGTCAGTCTTGGAAGATAATAGGGTATCATCCAATAAGGTGAGTCTGCTAATGACTAAGTCAATGTATACTAATCCTCGACGTATCCGTCGAGTACACCCGAGACAATCTCGGACGCGCACAGTTGTATAAAGCAAAACAACAAGCATACAATACAACATTCGCATAATTTAAATTAGACAGTAAATATGGCAAGGTATCTTGCCTGAGTCTTCAAGAGGTGAATGCCAAAAGTCGGATCCTGTAGCGTCTCCTGGCTGATCCAAAGACCCTAGACATACAATATAATACAACAATATAGACATCAGATATTACGCATTAACTACATACAATTAAGATGCTATTCTTGAATACTGTCGCGAGTTCACTGTTGCTTGAGTACAGCGTCACGTGTGCACGTAGCTAGGGTGTACACGTGTCCTGTCTTCGGTTAATAATTATCTAGTCACGGGTTGTCCATGATTTCTGTTCTGTGCGGACACGTCTCTATTTTCTATGTTTGAACATACTAGGATTTATATCCAGGTGTTTCTACCGAATTACCTGTCCTTGTAACTGGTCACTAATTTAGACCAATGATTTATTAATTAATATCAATAAATATCAATTTCTATACATTCATTTCTAACTAGTTTAAATACTAGAGATATGGTTCATGTGCGACACGACGACACGAAGAAGAACTATAGGACACACGAGTGAAGGGTTAAATGAACGAGTACCTGATCGGCCGAGCGAGGGGGTTCGCTCGCTGGTCGGCTGTTTCCTCCGACGAGGGTGGCTTCGGTCAACGTAGACGGATCCGGCCTGCTGTGTACAGCAGTGGCAAGGTTTGCAGTCGCAGATACAGCGACTGGGCGCGGCGGCAGCGGTTGGACCGGCATCGGGGTGATGGTCCAATCGTGGGGGTTGGTCGGGGTCGGCCTCGCGGGTGGTTCGACGGCGCTGGAGGGTGGTGGGGAGCAGTCGGGATCGGGACAGCGGGCTCGGGTGGCGTCAGGCGGCGTCGGGCGGAGTCAAGTGGCGTCAGGCAACGTTAGGCGACGTGGGGGCTGTGGTTTTGGCAGTCGGGGAGAGTTCAGTCCGACAGGGGTGGTCGGGGATGGTAGGGATTCGGCTAGGTTGAGCAAGGAGGGTGAAGGTGTTAGGGTTTCAATAATAATAGGAAGAGTTGTTTATATAGGAGTATTTATGGCCTGGGACCTCGGTCCTTGGGCTTGTCCAAGCTCCTTGGGGTGGGGTCTGGTCCTCATGATAGGTATACAGGGCTCGGTTATGACTTATTTCGGGGTGATCTGGGCCTCAATTTAATTTAGATTACAAACAAGTTCATTAGGCATTAGGGGAAGGTCGGGTTTAAATAAAATAATACTTAGGCATTCTCAATGACTGTTGTGCAACTAGATTTAAGCATCTTAAGTATCATGGTAGGAATCTAACAGTTGCACAAAGTGCAGGTGGGTGGTCTGGCTTGTTTAGGGGATGAGTACCTAATTGATTTGGGGGGTACCAACTAGTATAGTGCTCCAAACGTCAAGGCAAACTTAAGGTGTATTAAGTTACAATATTGCTGTACATTAAATCTAATTGCATCCAATTAAACCCTAGTCTCATAATTTAATCAAAATAGCTCTGATTTGGTCGAGGGGGTTTACAACCTACCCTCCTTAGAGTATTTCGCCCTCGAAATTAAAACATACACATGGTACGAACTACTGACTGAAATTAAAATGCTAATGCGTACCTATTCCTTCGAAGAGATGGGGATAGCGCTGTCTAATATCCTCCTTGCGTTCCCAAGTCGACTCCCCTGGTGTATGATGTCTCCATGCGACGCAAACTAAGGAAATAGTCTGTCCTCGCAGTACTTTCTCACTCCTGTCCAGAATCTCAACAGGATCCTCTTGGTATGATAAGCTCGGCCCAACTGTGATCTCTGAATGGTCAAGTACATGACTAGGATCCGGTATGTACCTCCTCAGCTGAGATACATGGAAGACATCATGAACTCCTTCCAAGGTCCGCGGCAAGGCTAATCTGTAAGCAACCTCTCCGACGCATTCTAACACATCAAATGGCCCGATGTACCTCGGACTCAGCTTCCCTCTGCCTCCGAATCTGATAGTCCCTCGAGTAGGCGAGATCTTTAGAAATACGTGATCTTCAACCTGAAACTCTAAGGGTCGACGATGCACATTTGCCCAATGCTTCTGTCTGTCTTGTGCTGCTCGAAGGTGCCCTTGGATCTTCTTTACCTTTTCTACTGTGCGAACAACCAACTCTGGTCCGATAATCTGTCGCTCGCCTATATCACTCCAGCATACTGGAGAACGACATTTCCTTCCATACAACGCTTCATAGGGAGCAATCTGGATGCTCGCTTGATAGCTGTTGTTGTAGGAAAACTCGACCAGATGCAAATGGTCCTCCCATGATCCTCCGAAGTCAAGCATGCACGCTCTCAACATATCTTCTAACGTCTGAATTGTGCGCTCTGACTGGCCATATATCTGTGGGTGATATGCTGTGCTAAACTTCAGGCGAGTACCAAGACTCTCCTGCATATTATGCCAAAAGTAAGACGTAAACCTTGTATCCTTGTCAGACACGATGCTAACTGGCACTCCATGTAGGCGCACAATCTTCCTCATATACATATCTGCTAAGGCCTCCGTCGATTGCCCAACTCTGAAGGGTAAAAAGTATGCGGACTTGGTGAGTCTATCCACAATTACCCATACTGCGTTGCGCCTACTAGGACTCCTCGGAAAGCCCGTAACAAAGTCCATAGTGATGTGCTCCCATTTCCACTCCGGTATAGGTAGCGGTTGAAGCAATCCTGCAGATCTCTGATGCTCAACCTTGACTTGCTGACACACCAGGCACTTGGCCACAAAGCGTGCTATCTCCCTCTTCATTCTGTGCCACCAGTAGTACTGCCTCAAGTCCCTGTACATCTTCATGCCTCCTGGATGAATATAATAGGTTGAACTGTGTGCCTCTGTCATCAACTCCTGACGAAGTTCTCCATTTGGAACATAGAGACGGTCTCCACATCTCAAAGTTTTGTCTTCATGTATACGCAGTCCTGTCTGCATTCCAGCCTCTGTCCTCTGTCTAAGCCTCTGAAATCTGGCGTCTGTCGGCAAAGCAGCCTTGATTTTCTCTACTAATGTCGATTGTAGCTGAAAACTCGACAACTATCCATCTACTCCTGGCATAACGACCTTTATACCCATCTTCTCTAGCTCTCTCAACAGATGTTGTTGGGTGGTCATGAAGAATGCCATGGGTCTTCTGCTCAATGCGTTAGCTACTACGTTGGCCTTTCCCGGGTGGTATTGTAGCTCGATCTCGAAGTCTGTCATCACCTCGAGCCAACGTCTCTGCCTCTGGTTAAGGTCCTTCTGGGTGTAGACGTACTTTAGGCTCTTATGATCAGTAAATATCTCCACTCTCTCTCCATATAAGTAGTGCCTCCAAAGCTTCAAGGCAAAAATCACTGCTGCAAGCTCCAAGTCGTGAGTGGGATAGTTCTTCTCATGTGTCCTCAACTGTCTAGAAGCATAAGCTACAACCTTTCCATGCTGCATCAAGACACATCCTAATCCTTTTTCGGACGCATCGCTATAGATCACGAATTCTCCGGGTCCAGATGGTATGGTCAAGATAGGTACAGTAGTCAAACGCTTCTTCAGCTCGTCGAATGCCTTCTGACACTCCTCTGTCCAGGTGAACTCATGCTCCTTACGGGTCAAGCGGGTTATTGGCTCTGCAATCTTCATGAAGTTTTTTACGAACCTCCGGTAATATCCGGCAAGTCCTAGGAAACTCCTCACTTCAGAGACATTGGTAGGGGTTGGCCATGTCTCTACTGATGAAATCTTCGCCGGAATGCCATCTTCTGAGATAACGTGTCCAAGGAAAGAGACACGATCCAGAAGAAACTCATATTTGCTCAGCTTGGCATAAAGCCTCTCTCTCCTTAGTGTCTCTAACACTAGTCTCAGATGCTCTTCGTACTCCTCGTGGCTCTTCAAATACACCAAAATGTCATCGATGAAGACTACCACGAACTGGTCTAAGTATTGGTAGAATACTCTGTTCATCAAGTTCATAAATATAGCTGGCACATTCGTCAGTCCAAAAGGCATCACTAAGAACTCGTAGTGACCATAACGAGTCCTGAATGATGTCTTCTGAATGTCTTCTCTTCGCACCTTTACCTGATGATAACCCGACCTCAAGTCGATCTTTGTGAACACCACGGCTCCTGTCAGCTGGTCGAATAAATCATCGATTCGTGGCAGGGGGTACTTGTTCTTGATAGTCAGAGCATTAAGGGCTCTGTAATCAATGCACATGCGTACCGTTCCATCCTTCTTAGGTACAAACAGTACTGGTGCTCCCCATGGTGATGTACTAGGACGGATAAATTCTTTGCTCTGCAAATCTTCTAATTGTAGCTTCAGCTCATCTAACTCCTTCTTCGCCAATCAGTACACATTAGAAGATACCGGTTCTGCTTCGGGTACTAGCTCGATGGTGAACTCCACGTCTCTATCTGGCGGTAAGCCTGGCAGTTCTTCGGGGAATACATCCTCAAATTCTGCAACTATTGGTGGGGGTGCAGTCTCCATAGCCATGCAAGTTCCCGCTATCTGTCCTACTCCTTGTTCGACGGTCCCTCGCATGTACTCGAACTTCGATTGACCTGGTGGTCTAAAAGTGACGCTACCCTTCCGGCAACTCAGTACGGCATTATACTGGCTTAACCAATCCATGCCTAACACAACATCAAAGTACGGCATAGGCAATACCAAGAATCGCGCTCTCATCTCTCTACCACATACAACTACCGAGCATGTTCTGATAGTGCTGGTAACCGGCACGATACCTCCTCCGGTAAGGATCTTCCAACTCTTAGGTAAGGGGGAAGTCGCTACTCTATGCATTGCTACGAATCTACTAGATATAAATGACAATGTAGCTCCAGAATCAAACAATGCAGTTGCAGGTAATAATACAACTAAAATGGTACATATGATTGCTTCTCCTTCGATTTCCTCCTCAGTAGCTGTTAATGCAAAGGCCTGTCCCTGTCTCTGTCCTCCGGTCTGCTATCGGGCTCGCTCGAACTATGCCTGCTGTGGGGCCAAGGGTGGTCCCCTCTGAAATCCTCCAGGTGCTGGTGGACGTTGTCCTTCTAGCGGGGGTAGTATCCTCGGAACTGGTGCTGCTGGCCTCTGTCCTGTCTGCAGTGCTGCCTCTCTGCGCTGCGGGCAATCTCTGGCAAGGTGCTGGCCTGATCTACATATCATGCACAAACCTAACTTCTTCTGACAATCTTTAATGACGTGGCCCTTCTTGCCACAATAGTGACAGGTCGGGAGTTCCTTCGGCTGGTATGGTGCGCCCTCTGCTGTGTCTGTACTCTGGGACGTCGGATTGGTCCTCCTACTCTGGGCTAGGCTCTGGCTGGTATAGTCGTACTGGAACATCTAGCTCCTCTGACGATGGCCTCCTGGATTCTCGCCTCTACAAGAACCTCTTTATAAGAAATCCTCGCCTGTGTAGTGGTATACCTCTGTAGCTCGAAATTGAGACCGTGATGAAATCTCTGGGCTTTCTCAAGATCATTGGGTATCAGGACGGCACCAAATCTGCTAAGGCGGCTGAACTCCGCGTCATAGGTGACAACAGTCATATTCTCCTGTTCTAGATATAGGAACTGGGAGTATAGGGCATTTCTGACTGTAGCTTGAAAATACTTCGCATTGAAGTATTTTAGGAACTGTTCCCAAGTCTGGTTCTTGCCTACACTGCGCTCAATGGAATCCCACCAGTGATGGGCGTTGCCTTTCAGTTGGGCCCTCACTGCGATCATCCAAAGGTCTGGGTGCAGTTGTGAAGCCTCTAGTAACATCTCCGTGTTGGCGACCCAATCGGAGATCTGCTCGGCAGTCTCATTGCCTGAGAAAGTATCTGGTCCCATATGTCGGAACCATCTAACAGTGCCACCTGTCTGGGCTGGTGGGGGTGCTGGTACAGGTGCTGGGACAGGTGTCCTCTCATGCTGCCATCAAACTCTGTCTCAATATCTTCGTCTGATGCCACTGTGCTTGCATCATGGTCTGAAAGAACTGAAGCATCTGTGTTGGCCATCTAGCTGTGGCATCTGGGGTGGATAAGGTGGAGGGGATAGTAGTGGAATCTCTGGCTGTGCAGTAGGCGTCTCCTCAGATGTCGGCCTCTCAGTCTGCAGCATCGGTGTAGCTCCTGAAGTCTGGCCCTCACAATGTTGCGTGGGGATTGTCTGGGAAGTCTGTCTCTCAGGATGCGGTGTAGGATCGCCCTGCGCTGTCTCGTGCCAATGTATCAGCGGGGTCTGAAGCGGGGTTGTCCTTGGGGTACCTCCTCTCCTTGAGTGGTGTTATCTGGCACCGCGGCACAGGGTTCTCCTCGTCTACTGCGCAAATTCATCTTGCTGCAAGAGATAGGTCTTCATTAAAAGAGTACGGAATCAAGCAAACAGGATGCAGATATTTAGAAGCAGTATGAAGGGAGTTCAAAGACGAATCAAAAGTGGATGAGACCTAATAATTTCTATCCTATTATAGGCTCGCTGGTCATGTTACCATAACACAAGTGAAAAGTTGACCTGCATGGGCCACCACTAAAACCATGTCACGCCTCAGTCCCAAAATATACGGGACCGGGCCACGTGGCCATAGCCAGCTGACACATCTCCGCGGATATCACAATTTAATGGATCTACGAAGAGTGCTACGCTGTCCTACAATACTAACATGTACAATATAAGTTAATAACAGGTAATCTAATCTCATCCACAATATAAAGAGCAAGAAGTACTAAATAAACTATTGGATGAATAAATACCAGTCTCAAGATATCATAGTACAACCAATAATGTCAGGTGGGAACAAACCCACTACTATGACGAAATGAAGTACTAAAATGATAGATAAAAGATAATGACTAGGGCATCGGCTGACTGGATAATGATGCACCCAATCTAGGCGGAAGGCCTACCAAGTGATCAGAGAAAATCTGACGGTAGAACCTCTACCTCCTCTGCGGTAGCGAATCTCGTCTCCTGTCCGGGGTCGTACACTGTGGGGTAGTAAGCCTCGTCCAAATCTGGAAGGGAACCAGGTCCTCAGAGGGACGTAACAAGATACATAGAGACATGCCATATATAAATACTGAATAAAATAAATACAATAAAGGGTGTGCTAGCCATCTAAGTGAATGCAATGTGAGGACAACTGTGAGTATATGGGAAGGTGTAGGCTAGACATATGCTGACGTAATTCACCAGTCGTGGCAACCGGCTAGTATATGCCACACATGCCCCCTATAACACGGGCGCAGGAATACAGTAACGTCCGAAGTTCTATAGAGTGTGGTAACTGCAATATCACCAAGTAACGTCCAACACTCTACAGAACGTGGTATCTGTAATATATATACGTCCGTATCACTCCGTCGAGTGCGGTATCAGTGTAAAGGAGTGGGGTGTCCCATATGACTACTAGTCGTCCTCCCCGCCCAATATAGATATACAAGTCAAATAATCGACGCGCATACCCCCTTATCTAAATGCCAAGTCTCTATACTAAAATAGTCCTAAATTTCTTGCTAACAGTGATGCATGTCACACGTGGCGATAGCTAGTCGGACACGCGAACTCGTATCCCAACATAAGATTTGTCACTATGAATACGTGTAAAAGTGTCAGGTCTTGGAAGATAACAGGGTATCATCCAATGAGGTGAGTCTGCTAATGACTAAGTCAATATATACTAATCCTCGACGTATCCGTCGAGTGCACCCGAGATAATCTCGGACGCGCACAGTTATATAAAGCAAAACAACAAGCATACAATACAATATTTGCATAATTTAAATTAGACAGTAAATATGGCAAGGTATCTTGCCTGAGTCTTCAAGAGGTGAATGCCAAAAGCCGGCTCCTGTAGCGTCTCCTGGCTGATCCAAAGACCCTAGACATACAATATAACACAACAATACATACATCAGATATTACGCATTAACTACATACGATTAAGACGCTATTCTTAAATACTATCGCGAGTTCACTGTTGCTTGAGTACAGCGTCACGTGTGCACGTAGCTAGGGTGTACACGTGTCCTGTCTTCGGTTAACATGGGTCTCGAGGCAATAATTATCTAGTCACGGGTTGTCCATGATTTATGGTCTGTGCGGACACGTCTCTATTTTTCATGTTTGAACATACTAGGATTTATATCCAGGTATTTCTACCGAATTACCTGTCCTTGGTAACTGGTCACTAATTTAGACCAATGATTTATTAATTAATATCAATAAATATCAATTTCTATACATTTATTTCTAACTAGTTTAAACACTAGAGATACGATTCATGTGCGACACGACGACACGAAGAAGAACTATAGGACACACGAGTGAAGGGTTAAATAAACGAGTACCTGATCGGCCGAGCGAGGGGGTCCGCTCGCTGGTCGGCTGTTTCCTCCGACGAGGGTGGCTCCGATCGACATGGAAGGATCCGGCCTGCTGTGTACAGCAGTGGCGAGGTTTGCAGTCGTGAAAACAGCGACTGGGAACGGCGGTAGCGGCTGGACCTGCATCGGGGTGATGGTACAATCGCGGGGGTTGGTCAGGGTCAGCCTCGCGGGTGGTTAGAGGGTGGTGGGGAGCAGCCGGGATCGGGACAACGGGCTCGGGTGGCGTCAGGCAACGTCAGGCGGAGTCAGGCGGCGTGGGGGCTGTGGTTTTGGCAGTCGGGGAGGGTTCAGTCCGGCAGGGGTGGTCGGGGATGGTAGGGATTCGGCTAGGGTTGAGCAAGGTGGGTGAAGGTATTAGGGTTTCAATAATAATAGGAAGAGTTGTTTATATAGGAGTGTTTATGGCCTGGGACCTCGGTCCTTGGGCTTGTCTGGGCTCCTTGGGGTGGGGTCTGGCCTCATGATAGGTATACAGGGCTCGGTTATCACTTGTTTCGGGGTGATCTGGGCCTCAATTTAATTTAGATTACAAACAAGTTTATTAGGCATTAGGGGAAGGTCGGGTTTAAATGAAATAATACTTAGGCATTCTCAATGACTGTTGTGCAACTAGATTTAAGCATCTTAAGTATCATGGTGGGAATCTAACAGTTGCACAAAGTGCAGGTGGGTGGTCTGGCTTGTTTAGGGGATGAGTACCTAATTAATTTGGGGGGTACCAACTAGTATAGTGCTCCAAACGTCAAGGCAAACTTAAGGTGTATTAAGTTACAAAATTGATGTACATTAAATCTAATTGCATCCAATTAAACCCTAGTCTCATAATTTAATCAAAATAGCTCTGATTTGGTCGAGGGGATTTATACAACATTTTCTCGATCATCGAAGATCGAGAATCATATTCTATCATGTTGATATAACCTCTGAATAGATATGTTAAGCAATTTGGTATCCCTAGCGAGTTCCTATGTGTAACATTTTCTCTTTCGCTATAAATTCTTGTAAAGAGCCATCATCCGTATCCAAGAGTCCCGGATACAAATTCATGTGACCTCCCCAGTGAAGCAATCCTTAGGTCTACTCGCACACTCATGCAGTGACTATTCAAACCAATCTCGTTAGACGCTAGTCATACTCATATTGCCTCTAAGCTATCATCCCAACAATCTCCCCAGCGGAGCGATCCTTTGGTCTATCTTCTTGTTCGGATAGACCACACTCAACAAATCACTCCTTAATGAATATCTTTCAGACATTAGTTCACGTCCATATTACCTATGAACTGCTGTCACAATATTTCTCTCAGGCTGAGTTTGTTATGTTCATATTACCTCTGAGCAAACCTTCCGAGTTTTGGCTATCGATCATCATGTCCATATTACCTCTGATATCGATTGTCATCTCAACTTAACACCCATACTTAACTCTAAGTAGGCCAGTGGTGTTAGTTCCACAAAAACTGCCATGTCCATATTACCTCTGGTAGGGCTCGTCTTAAACTTATTACTTGCACTCTCGTGCACAAGAAGTAATAGGTCCACCAAAAACTCCCTATGGGATGCCCGCAATGGAAATGAATTGTTCATGTCCATATTACCTCTGAACTATCCTCATTTTCCTAGCAAAGAAAGAGTCAGTCCATGTTCATCGCCACAGAGTCATATTTTACAAGCATCCGTCAGGACTTGTCTCAAACCCATTACTTGCACTAACGTGCGCAAAAAGTAGTGAGTCCACAAAAACTGTCACGGCTATATTACCTCTGTCAGGACTAGTTTCAAACCTATTACTTACACTAACGTGCACAAGAAGTAATAGGTCTACCAAAATCCCCCAGCAGGATGTCCTTACTAGCCATAAAACCTATCACCTCTGATAGGGCTTGTTTCGAACTTATTATTTGCACTCCACGTGCGCAACAAATAATAGGTCCACCAAAGATCCCCCAGTGGGATGTCCTCAACAAATATGGTATTTTACTACGTCCATATTACCTCTGGTACGATATCCAAAGTTTACACAAACAATGGAGGTCCCTTATGTGATTGAAACAACATTCTCAAATGGCGCTTACAGATTAGCCAATGGCTCCTATCAACCACAAATTCCTGAAGAAGTACTATACTTGATCTCCTTTGCTTAACGGAGTATGATAAAGATTTTATTCTGACGATACTACGTACAAAGGTTAGCTGAATCATATTCTATCAGGTTCATATGACCTCTTAATATATATGTTTAACTAATTTGTAAACCTATCATGTTCATATTACCTCTGATAGTGTTTGGTATACAAATTTAGTTGGATTATATTCTATCAGGTTCATATTACTTCTGAATAGATTTACATTTAGCTAAACCTTACCGAAAGTATATCATGCTCATATTACCTCTGATATCACTTTCATCTTAGCCTATCATTTATATTCTAAAAAGTGATGGGTCCACAAAGTCAGAAAATGTATCTTTATTATCTCTGAGAAATTACAGGAGAAGCAAAAAAGTACTTCATTGGGGAGGAGCAGTTAAATCCCTAATATGTTGCACCAAAGCAGCCATCCTCTTATACCTGGAGTTTAAAATATTTGTACGAGCCAGTTCCAGCCTTGCTTCGTCATTGCTCAAGAGAGAAAGAGGCGGACAGTGAATATATGTTGATTTCATGCTTCTTATTCAAAGTATTCCAGACTTAGCCAAGTCCAAAAATTTTGAAGGGGGTCTTGTAGAAGCATAAAATATGCTGGGGAATTGTACGCGTATTATCCAGTCAAAACCCCCAACATACATGAAGTATGCGTAAAAAAATGACTTCAGAGCTGCCTGCGTAAAACAGAGATGCTGAGCTGTTTGGCGTAAAGTAGAGCTTCAGAGCTGCCCGCATAAAGTAGTGCTTCAAGGCTGTTCTACGTAAAAGGTTGCTTTACCCTCCTGCGTAAAAGTTTAAAATACGTTGTTTTTAATGCAGCGTAAAGTTGTACGAGGAACTCTTCGTATTCCTCGGATGAATTTGTCAGACAAAACAGTGAACCTGACTCCTGACAAAAGTACTGCATGATGATCGAGAGGACGACTGTGATGATGATTTTGCACAGAGACCCAGGCTATCGTTTAGTGACATATTCTTGTTACAAGTCATTTTTACGCATTTAAAGAATACACTGCCTATTCTACATGGGCAGAAGTGAGTTTTTACGCTCAAGATAAAGACAAAATCAGATGCCACGTCAAAAGCTATTTCATGACAGAGCTCTAGGCATATCTCTGCATTTAATGCATGAGATAGAGGCATATCTCTGCATTTAATGCACGAGATTTGGTTATATTCTTTAGATTTTATCATGACTAGGAGAGCTTAAACTGTGACTAATACGCTCACATCACCATCCTTGCATTTTACGCCAACCAGGCTATTTTCAACTATAGGAGTACACCGTATGCTATCTCCTCGAAATATGCCAGCTCAGGCTATATTTGCAAAGGTATGTGATAAGGCAATTTAGCCTAGAATACGCTCAAGACCTCAGTCGTGATGGATACTTGGCTATTTTACGCTGGTTATCTATTATTCATGCACTATCAAGTTTTACGCAGAGTTTGGCTTTTACGCCAACAAGACAGCTCTTTGGCTTTTATGCCAACAAGACAGCTATTTGGCTTTTACGCCAACAAGACAGCTATTTGGCTTTTACGCCAACAAAACAGTTATTTGGCTTTTACGCCAACCATCTTTACGCAGAGGGGGCAGTTACCTACGTGGCTTGCATGTCGTGATCTTCGAGAAGCAGTTATACGCGTTACCTTATAATGGAACATGTGTCATACGCAGATTTAGAAGATCATTCGAACGTGGGTAGCAGTTATTATAACCGCCGCATAAAAGATGCAACTTTCTTCACAGTTTGGCTTCTACGCCAACTGGACAGTTATTTGACTGATCTCTATAAATAGAGACCCCTGATCACAGGGTAAAGGGATCCAAAAATCGATCAAAAAATTGATCCCTGGGGGATCAAGGACCATCGATCAAGGATCAAGAGATCAGAGAGAGAGTACAGACAGAGAGTGTTGATTGACAACTTTGGCAACGAGAATTCAATCCCACTTGCAACTTTTGAAGCTTCCTCTTCTTCTACAGCACTTCTTCATCATCGTTGAAGCTTCCTTATCTTGGGTTTGAATAAACAAAAAAATGAGAGAAGAAGAGGGTTTATACGAAACCTTTTTTTTTTTTTTTTTGCTTATAAACAAGAAAAAGAGTACAATTAATCCTATACGAGGATGTTAAGTACAATAAAAATAATTCTAGGAAATAATTTCTATAGGAGTCTGATATGCGGTCGATCACTTTGTCCCTTGGACCACACGATGATGAAGAAGTGCTGTAGAAGAAGAGAAAACTTCAAAAGTTGCAAGTGGGATTGAATTCTCGTTGCCAAAGTTATCAATCAACACTCTCTGTCTGTACTCTCTCTCTGATCTCTTGATCCTTTTTCGATCCTCCTTTGATCAATTTTTTTATCGATTTTTGGATCCCTTTACCCTGTGATCAGGGGTCTCTATTTATAAAGATCTGTCAAATAACTGTCCAATTGGCGTAGAAGCCAAACTGTGAAGAAAGTTGCATCTTTTATACGGCGGTTATAATAACTGCTACCCACGTTTGAATGACCTTCTAAATCTGCATATGACACGTATCCCATTATAAGGTAACGCGTATAACTACTTCTCGAAGATCACGGCATGCAAGCCACGTAGGTAACTGCCCCCTCTGCGTAAAGATGGTTGGCGTAAAAACCAAATAACTGTTTTGTTGGCGTAAAAGCCAAATAGCTGTCTTGTTGGCGTAAAAGCCAAATAGCTGTCTTGTTGGCGTAAAAGCCAAATAGCTGTCTTGTTGGCATAAAAGCCAAATAGCTGTCTTGTTGGCGTTAAAGCCAAAGAGCTGTCTTATTGGCGTAAAAGTCAAACTCTGCGTAAAACTTGATAGTGCATGAATAATAGATAACCAGCATAAAATAGCCAATTATCCATCACGACTAAGGTCTTAAGCGTATTCTGGGCTAAATAGTCTTATTACATACCTTTGCAAATATAGCCTGAGCTGGCGTATTTCGAGGAGATATCATACGGCGTACTCCTAAAGTTAAAAATAGCCTGGTTGGCGTAAAATGCAAGGATGATGATGTTAGCGTATTAGTCACAGTTTAAGCTCTCCCAGTCATGACAAAATCTGAAGAATAGAACCAAATCTCGTGCATTAAATACAGAGATATGCCTCTATCTCGTGCATTAAATGCAGAGATATGCCTCGAGCTCAGTGCAGAAAACAGCTTTTGATGTGGCGTCTGATTTTGTCTTTATCTTGAGCGTAAAAACTCACTTCTGCCCATGTAGAATAGGCAGCGTATTCTTTAAATGCGTAAAAATGACTTGTATCAAGAATATGTCACTAAACGACAGCTTGGGTCTCTGTACAAAATCATCATCACAGCCGTCCTTTCGATCATCATGTAGTACTTTTGTCAGGAGTCAGATTCACTGTTTTGTCTGACAAATTCATCCGAGGAATACGAAGAGTTCCTCGTACAACTTTACGCTGCATTAAAAACAACGTATTTTAAACTTTTATGCAGGAGGGTAAAGCAACCTTTTACGCAGAACAACCTTGAAGCACTGCTTTATGCGGGCAGCTCTGAAGCTCTACTTTACGCCAAACAGCTCTGCATCTCTATTTTATGCGGGCAGCTCTGAAGTCATTTTTTTACGTGTACTTCATGTATGTTGGGGGTTTTGACTGTATAATACGCGTACAATTCCCCAGCATATTTCATGCTTCTACATTGGATTTTGTGAATAAATAAAAAAGAAGAGAAAAATTGTATAAATAGGTAGAAAAAGTAGGGTTTGATGTTGACCTAGGGGGTTGGGCTTGGTCAACATCCTTGGGATGGGCTTGGCTTCACATAAAGATGTTTGGAGGGCTAGAATTTGCATTGTTTAAAATGCATGGTTAGGATTGATGAGGGGTGATATTGTGTGTTGCACATTCCAAAAATCATGGAGAAAATTCATATGACCAAATAATAAAGGAAAAATAGGTTTCTTTATGTGTTGTGTCCAATGGTGTGGACACCTTAATGCACTGTTGCATAAAAGCGCCCAACAATTGGAAAATTGCACAAAGATGGAAATTGGATTAAATTAATTAAAATTAATGCAAATGGTGTTTTTGAATTAATTGGAAGTAAATGGGGCTAAATTTAGGTGGGACACAAGCGTAATGAACATAGAGGACTCAGAATATAATATTATCATAATTAGGGTTGCACAAAATGGGTCAAGATTGTGTCTCCAATTTCGATTGGAACACACAAGGCTACAATATTGAATTTATTTATAATTAAATATAAATATCTGCGAAGAATATTGTGCGACTAAAATGTAGCACAAGAGAGCATATTTATAAGTTACACAAAGGTCAGAATGGATGACTGGCACGTCTAGGACAAGGGTGTAAAATTTGTAGGAAGACAATGGCTAGTGTAGTACTCCAATTATCGAAGCAACGGTAAGGTGCACTAAGTGATATAATTATTGTATAATCATCTAAAACACAGTGTTCTATTGCTAATTGGATAAAAACTAGCCCTAGTATCTCTATCTAAGCCAAGTAGGCCTAATTTTGGTCGAGGAGGTTTATAATCTACCCAACTTAAAATAATTTTGTCCTCGAAATTAAAATAAGGCATAATTTTCTCTATATAATCTTACTTGATTACAATCTAAAAGAAATTTATCTCAAGTTGACAATGCAATTTCTATCCAACTTAGAATTTACCCATCTATCACATAAGGCTATATATTTAAGAAAACTTTCTCAAATTATTTAATCATGTTATTTAATCCTCAAAAGTTTTAACACCAAATATATCACCTATGATATATCCTTAATTAATTATAAAAGATAGTCACCAAGTAATGTGATTAGCCTATGGGGTATATCTAGTACTATCCGTATATCAAACTTATACCAAGCACAAGGTTCATCTTTCTGAAATAGGGAAAGACAGAGAGCAATAATAAAGAATTCAAGGTGGAGGTAATAGAATACAAGTATGGGGATCAAGTTGTTTAAGGAATTCAAAAGAAATTGTCAAGGCAGTTGTGGATTAAAATCCTATTTTGGATAATTCCTATTCACATGCTCATATTAGTACAGTTATGTAACCGATATGATATGCTCATAGATGTCTAAGGACAAGTATATTCATCTACTAGTCGACTATATATATCTCAATCCACGTAAAGTAGTCATGCAAAGAGCGAACCAATTCACCAAGGTTGATCAGACTATAATATACTGATTCTGATTAGACAATATATTAGTGTATGCATCCAATAATACATATGCCATAAACAAGCTCGATAAAAGAATAAGCTTGCAAAACTAGGGTATAAAATAATAGCATAAGTCGAGGTAGTACAGAAAATATAAATATGCTGGATTATGATGGAAGAAGGTATAACATATATGGAGATATGGGTACAAATTATATAATTTAAAACTAAGAATAATCAAATCACAATCTAAATGAATAACTCAAACTATCAAGTTCTAACTACCAAGCACAGAAATTCAAAATTCAAGATTAACAACTATAATACTAGCAACTATATATCGGCCCGTGACCCCTGGATGCCGAAGGCGTCCTTGGGGCGATCTCGTAGTTCCTACGGGGTGGAGACGATGGGGTCGGCCGTTCGAGTAAGTCTTGAATGAGCCCCCATAAAGGTTGATGCAAATAAACGAATTTTTGTTCGACGTCTCCGAGCTATATATCCTCGTTTCACTCCTTAACATAAAAGAATTTATTTGGCCTACAATCAGAAGGGTTAGGTGGCACAAATTGAAAGATGAAGAAAAAACATAATTAGTCATCGCACAAATAGTGAGCGTTAAGGTTGCAGAGGGACAAGATATGAAATTAAAATAGAAATACTCTTGATAACATCATGGTTTCCTAAGGAAAGGTGGTATGCTAATCTCTGTGTTCGAGGTATGATCAAGGAAAATATTCTATTCATTTCTCTTGGCTTCCTAAGGTATTATTATGCTAATATCTAGAATCTAAACTTATAGTTCTCTAATACTATCTCACTGTAAAAGTTAGGTTAAGTCCTTTTTTTTTACCTTGGATTTCTATTGGTTCCTCAATACTAGGGTCAAACAATATGTTCAAATTTCTAACTAACCCTAGTAGTGTCTATACTACTCTCAAGTCCTTCATAAATATATCGAGGGACAATGGTCAATTAATTTATAGGTAAGGGATGCTAGGGTTCATTAGGTATTCTAAACTTAGTGATGTGCCAATATTCTAGTTGTGTTCTTAGTAGGAATGTTACCCTAATTATCATCCTAATAACAAGGATTCCTATATTCTAGCAGAAGGCTATAATCAAGAAACTATTAGGAAAGTACATGAATCAAGCATGATGCAATTATGTAAATAGAACAGATTGGAAGGAAGATGAGTCATAGTCAAATGTGGATGAGATCCTATACTCTAATCCTATTTGCAGGCTTGCTCGGTACAATAACGTAATCGAGACAATATACTCTCGACCTGCATGGGCCACTACTAAAAATATGTCACGCCCCAGTCCCAAAATACGTAGGACTATGAATACGTAAGCATGCCAGCCGCATGTATATGGCAACTCCAATATATGGAAACCATAACACATGCGTACGCTGTATTATGAACAATAATTCATAAGTGGTATAAACTATCATAAGACACAGGGCATAACTAAATCTCATCCACAGAAATTAGAAATAGATAAATAACCAATAACTATATAACTAAATCACAATATGAAGTATCAAATGATTATAGTTGGATGGAAATAAATCCACTGCCAAACTAGAATATAAGATAAACAAAATAAGTACATCAACTAATAATCACGAGGCTCGAAGAGAAGACCTCCTCGAAATATAAGTAGCAAGTCCTGATCCGCGCTCCTGCTAATACTCATGAACATCTGCACCTGGAAAGGGACCAGGTCCTCAGAGGGACATAACAAGATACATAGAAGCATGTCAATAAAGTACTGAAATAAACATCCAATGGGTCGCCTAACCATCTATGTGAATGCACGTTGAGAACAACTTTCTTACAAGTGGGCTATCTGGCCATAAATGGGATTAGCATGATTCTCTTGGAGAATCAGGGGCCTACAAAGCATGTCATCTTTTAAACGCTAGAGGCCGCGAGTAATATAGGGGTCATCACCGCCACGTATCTCCGGTGGAGCATACGAGTTACAAAAAGGAAAGTGCAAAGGAGCCCAAATGCCTTACTTGTTGTTCTCCCCACCCCATGCTCTAAGCATATCATATCCATGACACGATAATACCTCTAATAACTGCCAAGTCTTCTAGCATGCAAATCCCTAACAGCAGTTATCCCTAATGCACGTCCCATACGTACATGAGGCCAACCTGTCATGCAAGTCCGTGTCCTACACGAGACTCACACTCGTGTAACAGCTGTGTTCCGGCCAATGAGACCTAATGATGCTTCCAAATTATGTGGTAGTCTCGTAAAACTAGGTCAATGCATATACATAATAAAAATAGATCACGACGCCACCGTCGCTGCACCCAAGTTTCCTTGGACGCGCAGTTTATATAGCAGTTAAAATATATGAACTAAATGACAGAATTAAAATGCATGCATCATATGGAATATAAATTACAGTACAATGGCAATGTATACTTGCCTTGAAAGAAAGCTGCATAGTACCAATGACCTGCTCCTGAAGTCTCGCAGAACAATCCGATAGTCCTATATAAATATAATATAATATAATATAATACAACATCAGTCATTACACTAGCACATATACAAACATAATTACACTGAACTCAGAGGGTACGCTAGGGGTGACACTGGTCAACTGACAGGGTTAAATGTGTGTCTAATTACACGCGTGTTACGTCTTCAAATGCTATATCAATCAGACAGTCAACTAACACATGTCTCATAAGTACGTCAGTGTACACAAGGCAGACAAATTACTAATACTCAGGGTCAATGGTATAAGCAATTATGCGGGAAAATCCATAGTGTCCTAGGGTCGTACAGTATAAATATATATAGTCATAATTAGGTTTAGCATTTAATTACATATCTCTATATCCATATATTTATATATATATATATAACAACTAATATTATATACATACGCACACACACGTACGAGCACACTAGTCCTTGGGTTCACCGACACGGGTTTGCAATCAACCAACTAACTAAACTGAACCAATATGCTATCCTTGATGTTATTCACACAAACACACATAAAATGAAAGGAGAGGGACAGGTTCTAACCTCGGGGTTAGCGTGCACGGGCACGAGGATCGAGGGTGACTACTGCAGGTCATTTTTGGTAAGGGTGACGGGACCACGATGACGACGATGATATCGATGTTGATATTGAGATGATGATTAGGTGATGGTGATGATGATTAGGTTATGATGGTGATGAAGGGGATGATGATTATGATGATGATGAAGATTATGATAATGATGATTAATGGTGATGATGATGTAGGCTATGATGGTGATGAAGGTTATGATAATGGTGATGATTGTGTTGATGATGGAGATGATGATGAGAATGATAATGGTGGTTATAATTGATGAAGGGGAGGAGGCTTCTCCGGTCAGGGGGACTCAGGCGGGCCAAGGAGGAGGAGAGTGGAGAGGAGTTGGACGAAGGTCGACGAGGGGAGGCTGTGGTCGAGGAGGAGGAGAGAGCAGGGAGGAGACGGAGGTCGGGTTACTGAGGAGGTCAAGGTGGTCATAAGGGGATTGGCTTGGGGAGGTCCGATGGTGGAGAGAGGAGATCGGGGCTGCTGTTGAGGAGGTCGGGGTAGAAAAAGAGGTGGTGGTGAGCGGTGGTTGCAGGAAGGAGGACCGGAAAGAGGAGAGACGAGGGAGGTACGACGGTTGTGGTAGTGAAGAGGGTGGCTCGAGATGCAGGGAGGTAGAGGAGTTGCGTGTATAGGCGGTTGTGGTCGAGTTCGACGGGGGTCAAGGTCAGCCACGTGAGCGACGGAGGAGATGCTGCTGGCGGAGGAGTGGTGGTCGGCTGGGAACGGTGCAGTCGGGTTCAGCGGGGTCGGGATGGCCGGAGGGGATGGCCGTTGTCGTGGTTGGAGGACTCGGCGGAGGACGAATGTTCAGCGGGGATGGTAGTGTTCAGACGAGGGAGGTTGGCAGCGCTCGGGGATCAGGTTCGCCGACGGTCGGGAGCTGCTCCGACGGGTGGTCACGGCTTGGGGGGGATGATGAATAATAAATGGGGGTCGGCTAGATATATATATAAGTATTGGGTTTTGTGAATGAATAAAAAGAAGAGAAAAATTATATAAATAGGTAGAAAAAGTAGGGTTGATGTTGACCTAGGGGGTTGGGCTTGGTCAACATCCTTGGGATGGGCTTGGCTTCACATAAAGATGTCTGAAGGGCTATGATTTTCATTATTTAAAATGCATGGCTAGGATTGATGAGGGGGTGATGTTGTGTGTTGCACGTTCCAAAAATCATGGAAAAAATTCACATAACCAAATAATGAAGGAAAAATGGGTTTCTTTATGTGTTGTGTCTAATGGTGTGGACACCTTAATGCACTGTTGCATAAAAGCGCCCAACAATTGGAAAATTGCACAAAGATGGAAATTAGATTAAATTAATTAAAATTAATGTAAATGATGTTCTTGAATTAATTGAAAGTACATGGGGCTAAAATTAGGTGGGACACAAGCTTCTTGAACATAGAGGACTCAGAATAGAATATCATTATAATTAGGGTTGCACAAAATGGGTACTCAGAATAGAATATCATCATGAACATAGAGGACTCAGAATAGAATATCATCATAATTAGGGTTACAATAGCTCAACAAATAACCAAAAAATATTAGGTCCTCAGAGGAACGTACCAAGATACATAATATACATGCCAAATGATAAATAATAAATACCAACAAAAAATACCAAGTAACTACTACTCCTAACCAATCTATGTGAATGCACTTGAGGACAATGTTCTCACGCAGGAGATTTCTAAAATAAAATAAAACATACAGCCACAAATAGCGGTCAACCGAGTCACTATCGGCCAACAAGTGCAAAAAAATAAACAGTAGTCCCTACACCAAATAATTGTCGTCCCCATCTAATGATAGTGCCTAGTCGAATCCACGATGCGTCCAGTCAGTCTCTAATAAGTAAAGGGTCCAGTCAATCATGTACTGTAAACCCTCTTGACCATATTTTAGGTTTACTTAGCTTAGATCGAGAGACTAGGGTTAGTTTGAAGCCAATTGGAATTTAAATCATAGTGTTTTAGATTATTGTGCAATATTCGTAACACTTTGTGTACCTTACCGTTGCTTCGATATTTGGAGCGCTACACTAGCATTTGCTTTCCAATAAATTTCACACACTTTTCCTAGATGTGCCAGCCTTCCATTATGACCCTTGTGTAACTCATAAATACCCTCTCTTGTGCTTCATTTTAGTAGCATAATATTCCTTATAAACGTCCGTTCTTAAATTCAAATAAATCCAACTTTGCATCCTCGTCTGTTCCAATCGAAATTGGAGATGCAACCTCACCCCATTTTGTATAACCTAATTTATAATAATATTCTAATCTGAGTCTACTACATCCATGATACTTGTGTCCCACCTAATTTTAACCCTATTTATTTCTAAATAATTAAAGAGCACCACTTACACTAATATTAATTAAATTGGTGTAAGGACCTAACCTCACCCAAAATAAGATCGAACACCAACCCAAATTCCTACTCACATCCTCAAGGTTCATACCAAATACCACACACCCTTTTTAGCCACTACATCATACCAAACATGATATTTTCCCTCATTTAAGCCAAATTCCCATTTTTGTACAATTTTCCAATTGTTGAGGACTTTTATGCAAAAGTGAAATGATGTGTCACTATCCTATTGGTCAAGGCCAATGAAGAAAACCTTATTCCCCTCTTTGATTGGTCCAATCCCTTCTCTCTCCCTTTTCTTGTACACTTTTCTCCATGTCAAATCTTAGCCCTCCATTCAACCCAATACCATCACCACCCCCCAATTTACTTCATGTAAACACCCAACCCCATCCCAAGGAATACATAGGCCAGCCCTAATCCCTAGGTAGTCATCCTCTTCTCCCTAATGCAAAACTCTCCCCCTCCATTAATATTTTCATCACCATCACCAATATCAAACTACAAACCCTAAGGCAACCCTAACCCTAAACTTTACAACCGCCATCATCATCCTTTTCGGCCAAACTCCGGCCATCCTCTACCGAGCAGCCACCCCTCATCCCCGGCCTGCTTACCCTCATCCCGATCGTCCTCCGCCTGGGCTCACAACCGCCTCAGCTACCAGCGCCACCGCAGTCCCTTTTCCCTGAGCCGTCACCCCCGCAGCCGACTTCACGACCACCGTCCACTTCCCCTAGTCCGCCGAGCACCGCCTTCCCCTCGACTCCCTCTCTTCCCCGACTCCTTCGCACCGCTGCGACATCGAATCCCATCGGCACCATCGTCCACAGCCGGCTGAACCGCCGAGTCCCCGACTCGACGAGCCACCGGGCTCGACCCGTACACGGCCACGACTCCCCCTATCTCCTTCTTTTCCATAGACCACCACTGCCCCTGTTCACCATCATCCCCTTCCTCTGTCCAGTCCGTCGAGCACCGCCCATCCCGCCTGAGCACGACCCCTCTCCGCCTGAGCGCCAACACACAGCAGCCTCGCCTCGCCAGACTCCGACAGTAGCGGCAACCTTCATCATCATCATCATTATCACCATCATCATCATCAACATCATCATCATCATCGTCGTCATCGTCAACCCTGTGTGTGCCTATCAAGGTTCGTAGCTTGCCTTCGCTTATGATTTCATGTGTACATGTATGAATGGTACTAGGGATAGCATGCTACCTTATGGGAATTAGTTGTTAGTGTTACCCCTTAGAAATTGGTTGTTAATTATGGGTGTACCATATTTATATATGTTAAGTATGACCTAGGTGTATTAATATAATTATAAGTATTGATTAATACTAGATAATATACTAAGGTCATATATATATATATATATTTATGTATTAAACGTATTTTTGAACTCACTGTCTTATGTGTACCCTCACCTGCTAGCTAGACCATGTGTTAGTGCTACACGAGATTTGGAGAGTTGGACAGTGTGTTAGTGTTAGTGTTAGCTGTTTGGCTTGTTATGCACATTATTCGAGGATATGATACATGTGCGTTTAGACACGCACACTTGACCCTGCTAGTTGACCAGTACCACCCCTGCCTTGCGTAGTTTCTGATTTCAGTGTAATCATGTTTGTGTGTGTGCTAGATGCTATATTGTATTATATTATATATATATAGGACCATTGGATCATCCTGTGAGACTTTGGGAGCAGGTTATTGGCTTACAGTTTGAGGACCCAGGCAAATATACCTTGCCTTATTGTACTGTTTAAATTCAGTTGATTTTAGTTGCATATTTTATTATTTTAATACTATATAACTGTGCGCGTCCGAGAAAGACTCGGGTGCAGTCAATGGAGGCGTTGACGTTAGGACTTGTGTCTGACCTAGTGTCTAGTGGAGGACGCACCTAAAATCATGGAGTTATCACTATGACTCTCCAGACCTTGACATATTTCTTACATGGGTTGTGAGCCTCATGTAGGACACGGACTTGCATATTTGGTTGGCCACCTGTACGTGTAGGTCGTGCGACGAATAGGGTATAACTACTAATAGTGATGCATGTTAGAAGACTTAGCAGTTATTAGTAGTCCAGGAACATAGACTATTGTAGTACAATGGTCCAATCCTTGTCCTTGTTTGGTTGTAAGGTTGGGCTATTTTTCTAACTATAGGCTATGAGCCAAAGTTACGACGACAATACTTGCACTCCGTCTCGGCGTAGTAGCTAAAGCGTGTTGTGTATACAACATGCGTAGATCATTGGGCGAAGAGGACAACTAGTAGGCGTTTGGGACACCCACCTCCTTTATACAGATACCGCGTTCTTCAGAGCGATACGGACGTATATATTTATGCAGATACCGCGTTCTTTAGAGTGTTGGACGTTACTTGTGGTTTTGTAGATACCACACTCTAGAGAAGGTTGGACGTTATTACTTATACAGATACTACGCTCCTCGGAGCTGGACATTATTATATTACAGAGTGCCCTTGTTATGGGGACATATGTGGCATATACTAGCCAGTCACGACGATTGGTGAATTACGTCAGCATATGTCTAGCCTACACTTTCCATACACACTAAGTTGTCCTCAAATTGCATTTCACTTAGCTGGTTAGTTCACCCTCGAGTTTTCACAGTATTTACTTTATGGCATATATTTTTTGTATCTTATTACGTCCCTCTGAGGACCTGGTTCCCTTCCAGGTTATTTATACAGTTTGCAGGATATTTGATTTAGTGGAGTGTGGACATCATTGCAGGTATCTTTACATTTCCAGCTATTACAGTCACATACTACTTTCTATTTTGATTCTGCTTTTATAGCCTAGTGTTTATAGGCCTATGTTGTTCTTTTGGTCTATTCGAACATATGTATTATTTGGCTGCAGACTGATGATGCGTATTATTCTTTCTTGAAATTATTTACCATGGATTGAGAATTATTTTACTTGTTGTATTTTAGAATTAAATTATCAACTGGATCACTTGACCGTGGATAGCGTAAGTGCACTTCGTTGGGTCCGTTAAATTGGAAAGCCCTACGGAGTCGTACCAACTGGCCATTGCCACGTGTCTGGTCCCATAGATTTTGAGATTGGGGCGTGACATGGTTTTAGTGGTGGCCTACGCAGGTCAAATATCACACCCCAGTTCCAAAATACATAGGACCTGGAATACACGACATGCCAGCTACGCATTCGACCAGACTCTGGTCTGACTCGAATATGTATAAGCTGTATAATAAAGGGCACTATCTAAAAATCCCGTAAATGTAAACATCTATGTCTTAATCCACAATGAACAGAAATATACAAGAAGAGCTGCATGTGCCAAAGTCGGCTGCCCAATAACACACCAACTCGAATAGACTCGAGAAGAAATATGAGTCTATAAAAACTAGGCTACAACATCAGATGAATAATTAATATAAAATAACCATAATGCCGGTAGATATGATGTGAGTACCTGGTATAATGCCCGCAAGACATGCAACTCCATCAGCAACTCCAAATGCTCCGTAATCGTTTATGCTACAAAACTGGCAGGGGACCAGGTCCTCAGAGGGACGTAACAAGGTACAAAAATACAGCATGCCAAGTATAACAGAAAGTACACGTACAACGACGGGGTAATCTATCATAACCAAACAAGTGAGACACAGTTTAAAGACAATGTTCGACGCATGGGCTGTCCAAAATAAAACCGTAGCTCCGGACATGGAAACACACGGGACGTACCGCAGCTCCGGGCAAAGAGTCACACGGGTGATACAACTACTCTAGATACAGGACCACTACAGAAATAATACATATACATATATAAGCAAGTGGAGAGGAGCCCAAACGTCTAGTAACTGTCTTCCCCATCCCAAGCTGTCAACGATTATGCGTTGAACCTAAACCTCTATCTAATAGTCTCGTCACACAGAAATAACTATCAACAAACGTGACCCTAAGGTCGTCCAAGTCTCCAGTCATGATGTCAGTATCAGGATACAGGAAATCTGGCATGATAACAGTTTATGAATGTGTCCTGGGTGATGATATACTCAGATATGTACATCAAGGTGTTACGAACATTTAGCAATCGTTACAAGACGTTACGATGAATGTCTGCACCCGGTTGTGATCCGGACGCGAAGTATTGATCGTAAACAAATACGCGCACAATGTATATAATAAAATAATAAATATCTGTAACTGAAATACAGGGTGGCAAGGTACACTTGCCTGCGTCCGGCTGCTGACGACGGGGATCCGGTACCACGTCCGAGTCTGCAGGTCTCGTAGTACCTAGAGACGAGATACAAACTCAATCAATAAACTATCACACGGCAAACAAGGATGTCACACACGTCTAAACATATGCTCAGACTCAGCTACAACTTACAGGGACACGATGCTAGAGGGTTGACCAAGGTTGACTATTGGTACGTTACATCAAATCAAACTAATCATCTGTACAATATCATCAAACTATCCTCAATCCTACTATATTCATCACAGTGTTCATTGGTATTTCATGCATGTTTATTCTCAAATTTTACCTCGGTGTACACCGACGTTAACATGTACATTTACTGTTATCCTTAAATAAATAATTAATATTTATTAAAACTTCCGTTTTATATCATCATTACCAATTCACAATAAGTACTACTCTTCAATTAAACCCATCATTAATTTTCAGTCCCCAATCACCGATTAATGGTTTTATACCACACATTATTTCACAATCAATCACCTGTCCCTCGATGATAAATCATAGTATTATTTCGCAACCATTTAATTCGCTCAACAACAATAATCAATAGTGCATATATTAATTTAAATACCCTAACATCTCAATGTATCCAAATATCATAAACTCAATATATATTCAAATACCCTAAATATTAACCTTGCATTTTATCCTCAAAATTCCTAATACAAATATAACCCTAAATAAAGATCCATTTATTCTCAAACCCTAACTCATTGTATATCCATTAATTTCATTTTAATACTTATGGAAAATAAAACCTAAACACACATCATTAACATATTAGATTCTTAACACTACACTAAAATACACATAATAACTATATAAAAATTAGAGAGGGGGGAGTGTTCACCTCGACGAGGTGGCGATGCTGGTCGGAGGGGTGGTCCTGGTGGTGGTGGTGATGATGTATGGAGGTGGTGGTAATGGGAGATTGGAGAGAAGGTGGTGCAGTTCGGTGGCCGGGGTGCCGCTGCTCGTGGCAGTGGTGGTGGTAGGAAGTTGGAGGTGGTGGTGGTAATGTGCGGTGGGAGTAATGCTGGCCGGAGCTAATGGCAGCAGTCGGGGGAGGCGCTGGTGTGCGGTGGCCGGAGGGAAGTGGGGAAGAACTGGCCGGAGGGAAGTGGGGAAGAACTGGCCGGAGAGGAAGCTATGAAGTCGATGATGGTGGTTGGAATAACAGCTGGCCAAAGGGAATGTGTTCAATGGGGTGGTCGTTGATGGAAGTGCGATGGTGTCTCATGGCAGCGCCGGTGCGGTCAGCAGCCGGTGGTAGTGCTGTCGAAGCCGTGGGGAGGAGGTGCTCGTGGGGGTGATGTCGGGTGGTGGCTCGTGGATGGCCGGAAGGAGGTGGCTGCCGTGAGGGGGTGTTGTGGGGAAGACTGGAGGTGCGGGGGAAACTAGCCGGAGTGTCGAGCTCGTGGAGTACAGCAGTCGGTTGGCTGGAGGGGTTGTAAGCTGGCCGGAGCAGTATTCTTCCCGGAAGAAGGAGAAGAAAGGAAGAAGGAGAAGAAGAAGAAGGGAAGAAGAATTCGGTTGATGTAGGAAGAGGGATGAGAGAGAGAGAGAGAGAGAGAGAGAGAGAGAGAGAGAGAGAGAGAGAGAGAGAGAGAGAGGGGGTGGGGTTCTATAAGTTTTGGGGATTAAGGCCGGCATGGGGTAGAGTGTGGTAATGGAGACATTATATAGGGAGTGGTGTGAGGGTTGTGGGTGTGGATGAGCCCAATTCAAATGGGTGGTGAGGATTTCACATGGAGAAATTTTGTGTTCACCAAAGGAGAGGGAGGATGGGCTTGACCGGTCAAAGAAGTGGGGTGGCTTGTTCATTTGGCCTTGACCAGTGAGGTTATGACACATGTTACAATATTTGCAATTTAGCCCCTTAAGTTTGGGTATTTGCACAAAGACATAAAATAATGGAAAAATTATGGGGGAAATGGTGTTTGGTGTTTTGTAGGGTGAGGGGGTGTTGTGTGTTTTGTGTGGGCTTAATTAATTGGGCATTGAAATTAAATTGGGATTAAAATGGGAAAAGTTGGTATCCCCAATTTAATTAGAATAAATTATCATGTGCTCTTAAATTAAATGGGGGCACATGGGATCTAAATTGAGAATGACACAAAGGTCATGAATGGTGTAGGCTCGGTGTCAGTCTTGGACCCTTTAATTGGTCCGGCTCAACGGGTTGAGTTGGTGTCTCAAAATTGATGTCAACGACACAGGTACACGACACGGGATTAAATAAGGATTTCGGTTACGGAAAATTATGCAATTAATTTAGAGCACAAGGAATATGATTTTGAGTGACGAAAAAGTCCAGCGCCTAAATTGGCGTGTCAAGTCAAGAGTGTCACAATCTGTTGGAATTTATGGGCTGATGTTGGGCTCCGAATATTTTAACAACGGTAGGGCGCGCCAAGGGTTTTAAATAAAAATCAGACATCTGTAACCTTTACTCTAAACCTCAAACATCTGATGCAATACCAAAATTTTCTTACCCATACCAGACTATCTATAGAAATAAATGAGGGGGTTCATATCCTTCCCAACTTAGAAAAATTTTGTCCCCGAAATTAAAAGTAAAGCACGATAATAGCTATGAGAATTTAAAAGCAAACTGGTAATCAAATGCAGTACGTAAATTCGTACCTTGGTCCTTAAATAAATATTGGAAATACTATCGAATGGAATCCTCGCGCTCCTAGGTAGACTCGCCTGGCGAATGATGCTTCCATGCAACTCTGACCAGTCGAATAGTCTGACCTCTCAAAGTCTTCTCACTGTGATCGAGTATCTCCACTGGCTGCTCTACGTAAGATAAACTGGGACCGACTGTAATCTCGGAATAATCAAGCACGTGGCTAGGGTCTGCCACGTATCTCCTCAACTGCGATACATGAAATACGTCATGCACTCCTTCTAATGTTGGAGGCAATGCAAGACGATAAGCCACTTCGCCAACTCGTTCTAAGATGTCAAAAGGTCCGATGTACCTCGTACTCAGCTTGCCTCTGCCTCTGAATCTAATGGTACCATGAGTAGGCGATATCTTCAAAAATATATGGTCACCTTCCTTGAACTCCAAAGGTCCGCGGTGCGTATTTGCCCAATATTTCTGTCTGTCCTGTGCTGCACGCAGGTGGCTCTGAATCTGCTTGACTTCTCCACTGTCTGTGTCACCAACTCTGGGCCAAGTATCTAACGCTATCCCATGTCACTCCAACATACTGGTGACCTACACTTTCTGTCGTACAGTGCCTCATAAGGTGCCATCTGTATGCTAGACTGGTAGTTGTTATTGTGGAAGAATTCTACTAAGTGTAGATGGTCCTCCCAAGATCCTCAAAAGTCGATCATGCATATCCTCTAGTATCTGTATTGTGCGCTCTGACTGGCCATCAGTCTGTGGATGATATACAGTGCTAAACTTGAGACAAGTTCCTAGACTCTCCTGCATACTCCGCCAAAAATGTGACGTCAATATGGAATCACGATCTGATACAATGCTGACAGAACTCCATGTAGTCGTACTATCTGCCTCATATACATGTCATCTAATATCTCCGTGGACTGCCCAACTCTGAAGGGCAAGAAATGTGCAGACTTGGTAAGTCTGTCTACGACAACCCAAACTGCATCCTTCCCGCTAGGGCTTCGCGGGAATCCTGTGATGAAGTCCATGGTAATGTGTTCCCACTTCCACTTAGAAATAGGAAGCGGCTACAATAGTCCTGCAGTCCTCTAATGTTCAGCCTTGACTTGCTGACAAACCAAACATCTCGCCATGAATCTTGCAATCTCTCTCTTTATCCCATGCCACCAAAAATGTTGCCTCAAATCTCGGTACATCTTCGTACCCCCGGGATGAATAGAATAAATCAAGCTATGAGCCTCGGTCATCAACTCTTGGCGTAGCTCGCCACTCGGAACGTATAGGCGATCTCCATACCTTAATGTTCCGTCTTCATGAATCCTGAGTCCCGTCTGTATGCCGGCCTCTGTACTCTCTCGTAGTCGTCGAAATCTCGCATCTGTAGGCAGAGCTGCCTTGATCCTCTCAATCAATGTAGACTGAACCTCAAGACTGGCCATCTGTCCATCCATGCCTGGCAATACAATCTCTATCCCAAGCTCCTGGAGATCCTCTAGCAATTGCCGCTGAGTCGTCAAAAAGTAGGCCATGGGCTTCCTGCTTAAGGCATTTGCTACTACATTCGCCTTGCCAGGGTGGTATTGCAACTCAATATCATAATCTGTCATCAACTCTAGCCAGCGCCTCTGTCTCATGTTGAGCTCCTTCTGCGTATAGACATACTTCAGACTTTTGTGGTTTGTGTAAACCTCAACGCTCTCCATAAAGGTAGTGTCGCCATAGCTTTAGTGTAAATATCACTGCAGCTAGCTCTAGGTCATGCGTCGGATAGTTCTCCTCATGAACTCTCAGCTGTCTCGATGCGTAGGCTATCTATTCTATCTAAACATAACTCAGATTTGCTGAGCTTGGCATACAGCCTCTCCTATCTCAGCGTCTCCAATATAATCCTGAGATATCTTTTGTGCTCCTCCTGGCTCTCGGAATATACCAAGACGTTGATGAACACCACCATAAACTTATCTAAGTACTGGTAGAAAATATTGTTCATCAAGCTCATAAATACTGCTGGTGCGTTGGTTAAACCAAACGTCATGACTAGAAACTCATAGTATCCATACTTCGTCCAAAAAGCCGTCTTCGGAATGTCCTCTCTCCGTACCTTGATCTGATGATAGCTGGATCTAAGATCGATCTTCGAGAATACATATGTGCCACTTAACTGATTCAAATAAATCATCGATGCACGACAATGGGTACTTGTTCTTTATCGTTACAACATTAAACGCCCTCTAATCGATACACAATCATACCGTCCCTGTAATCAATGCGCAAACGTAACGTCCCGTCCTTCTTCAACACAATAAGATAGGTATTCCCCATGGATAAACACTAGCCCGACTGGAACCCTTGTCTAAGAGATCCTCTACTATAGACCTTTAACTCAACCAACTCTATCGGTGCTAGTCTGAAGATGGGAAAATAACTGGCTCGGCTCTTGGAGTCAACTTTATAACAAACTCTTTCTCTCTGTCAGGTGGCAGGCCTGGAAGTTTATCCAGAAACACATCCTCAAACTCTGATATAATACGGGGGTACGCTGGTCCACCTACTGCAATGTGTGTCGCTAAGGTAGGTTGGACACCATGCTATCGGGCTCCCTGAAGAAACTCAACTCAGGGTAACCTGGTGGTCTAAAAATAATGCAACCACGTCTAGCGTCGCGTGGTATTGGCTCAACCAACTCATGCTAGGACAATGTCATAGTCTAGATTTAACCTCAAAATAAATTCTTCCGTTCTATTTACAACACTAATCCTCCAAGAGAATAAATTTTCCTTGCCTAATGTATAATTTCTCTTCTCCTCAAAGTTTTTCCTAAAATTTTATTCCTCAAATTTATTCTTTCTGTTATTTATTGCTCCGGGTCACATAGTGCAATTATAATAATGGTATCACCCAAGCACAAACTAGAATTTCTGGTATCAGATCATCATCTTCCAGGCGAGAGCCTAAAATTTTATCTCCTCTAGTCCATAATATCGTTCCTGGTATTGCTATCATATACAACAACTAATTCCTTGCATCGGGCTATGCACTTCCATAAATTATTCTAGTTCATGATCAATAATCCTTTCAGCTCCCAGTACTTCCAAGATCACTGTTATCTCAAGTACGGGTAGGGTACTACTAGGTCCAATTCTCTTGCTAGTATGAACTACGATCTTCTTCTGGAGGAAACCATCAGGCACAAGCGTCCGTCTTCCCGAATAATAGGGGATGAGAAACAATGATAAAGATATTGAGAAAAATTGAATGAATACAAATTGGAAGTCCAAAGGCGATAATCATATACAAAGTGAGTTTTTAAAAATCGATTATGGATTGAGATCCTATACAACAATAAATCATAATATATATTCCTAATTTGTAGGCTCGCTTGGCACAGTCAGGTGACCAAGACGATTTAAATCGAACCTGCATGGGCCACCACAAAAATATGTCACGTCCCAGTCCCAAAATACATAGGACCAGGAATACGCGACATGCCAGCTACGCATTCGACCAGACTCTGGTCTGACTCGAATACGTATAAGCTGTATAATAAAGGGCACTATCTAAAAATCCCGTAAATATAAACATCTATGTCTTAATCCATAATGAACATAAATATACAAGAAGAGCTGCATGTGCTAAAGTCGGCCGCCCAATAACACACTAACTCGAATAGACTCAAGAAGAAATATGAGTCTATAAAAACTAGGCTACAACAGCAGATGAATAATCAATATAAAATAACCATAATGCCGGTAGATATGATGTGAGTAGCTAGTACAATGCCTGCAAGACATGCAACTCCATCAATAGCTCCAAATGCTCCGTAATCGTCTATGCTGCAAAACTGGTAGGGGGCCAGGTCCTCAGAGGGACGTAACAAGGTACAAAAATACAGCATGCCAAGTATAACAGAAAGTACAAATGCAATGACGGGGTAATCTATCATAACCAAACAAGTGAGACACAGTTTAAAGACAATGTTCAACGCGTGGGCTGTTCAAAATAAAATCGTAGCTCCGGACACGAAAACATACGGGACGTACCGCAGCTCCGGGCAAAGAGTCACACGGGTGATACAACTACTCTAGATACAGGATCACTACAGAAATAGTACATATATATATATAAGCGCGTGCAGAGGAGCCTAAACGTCTAGTAACTGTCTTCCCTATCCCAAGCGATCAACGATTATGCGTTGAACCTGAACCTCTATCTAACTCGTCACACAGAAATAACTATCAACAGACGCGACCCTAAGGTCATCCCAGTCTCCAGTCATGATGTCAGTATCAAAATACAGGAAATCTGGCACGATAACAGTGTATGAATGTATCATGGGTGACGATATACTCAGGTACGTACATCGAGGTATTACGAACATCTAGCAATCGTTATAAGATGTTACGACGAACGTCTGTACCCGGTTGTGATTCGGACGCGAATTATCGATCGTAAATAAATACGCGCATAATGTATATAATGAAATAATAAATATCTGTAACTAAAATACAGGGTGGCAAGGTACACTTGCCTGCGTTCGGCTGCTGACGACGGGGATCCGGTACCACGTCCGAGTCTGCAGGTCCCGTAGTACCTAGAGACAAGATACAAACTCAATCAATAAACTATCACACGGCAAACAGGGATGTGACACACGTCTATACATATTCTCAGACTCAGCTACAACTCACAGGGACACGACGCTAGAGGGTTGACCAAGGTTGACTATTGATACGTTACATAAAATCAAACTAATCATCTGTACAATATCATCAAACTATCCTCAATCCTACTATATTCATCACAGTGTTCATTGGTATTTCATACATGTTTATTCCTCAAATTTTACCTCGGTGTGCACCGACATTAACATGTACATTTATTGTCATCCTCAAATAAACAATTATTATTTATTAAACCTTTCGTTTTATATCATTATTACCAATTCACAATAAGTACTACTCTTCAATTAAACCCATCATTAATTTTTAGTCCCCAATCACCGATTAATGGTTTGATACCACACATCATTTCACAATCAATCACCTGTCCCTCGGTGATAAATCATAGTATTATTTTGCAACCATTTAATTTGCTCAACAACAATAATCAATAGTGCATATATTAATTTAAATACCCTAACATCGTAATGTATCCAAATATCATAAACTCAATATATATATTCAAATACCCTAAATATTAACCTTACATTTTATCCTTAAAATTCCCAATACAAATATAACCCTAAACAAAGATCCATTTATTCTCAAACCTAACTCATTATATATCCATTAATTTTATTTTAATACTTATGAAAAATAAACCTTAAACACACATCATTAACATATTAGATTCTTAACACTGCACTAAAATACACATAGCAACTATATAAAAATATAGAGAGGGGGGAGTGGTTCACCTCGGCGAGGTGGCGATGCTGGCCGGAGGGGTGGTCCTACTGGTGGCGGTGATGATGTGTGGAGGTGGTGGTAATGGGAGATTGGAGAGGAGGTAGTGCAGTTCAGTGGCCGGGTGCCGCTGCTCGTGGCAGTGGTGGTGGTAGGAAGTTGGAGGTGGTGGTGGTAATGTACGGTGGGAGTAATGCTGGTCGGAGCTAATGGCAGCAGTCGGAGGAGGCGCTGGTGTGCGGTGGCCGGAGGGAAGTGGGGAAGAACTGGCCGAAGAGGGAGCTGTGAAGTCGATGGTGGTGGTTGGAATAGCAGCTGGCCAAAGGGAATATGGTCGACGGGGTGGTCGTTGATGGAACTGCGATGGTGGCTCGTGGCAGCGCCGGTGTGGTCAGCAGCCGGTAGTGGTGCTGTCGAAGCCGTGGGGAGAAGGTGCTCGTGGGGGTGATGTCGGGTGGTGGCTCGTGGATGGCCGGAAGGAGGTGGCTGCCGTGAGGGGGTGTTGTAGGAAAGACTGGAGGTGCGGGGGAAACTGGCCAGTGTGTCCAGCTCGTGGAGTGCAGCAGTCGGTTGGCCGGAGGGGTTGTAAGCTGGCCGGAGCAGTGTTCTTCCAGTAAGAAGGAGAAGAAATGAAGAAGGAGAAGAAGAAGAAGGGAAGAAGAATTCAGTTGATGTAGGAAGAGGGAGGAGAGAGAGAGGGGGTAGGGTTCTCTAGGTTTTGGGGATTAGGGTCGACATGGGGTAGAGTGTGGTGATGGAGACATTATATAGGGAGTGGTGTGAGGGTTGTGTGGTGTGGATGAGCCCAATTCAAATGGGTGGTGAGGATTTCACATGGAGAAATTTTGTGTTCACCAAAGGAGAGGGAGGATGGGCTTGACCGGTCAAAGAAGTGGGGTGGCTTGTTCATTTGGCCTTGACCAGTGAGGTTATGACACATGTTACAATATTTGCAATTTAGTCCCTTAAGTTTGGGTATTTGCACAAATACATGAAATGATGGAAAAATTATGGGGGAAATGGTGTTTGGTGTTTTGTAGGGTGAGGGGGTGTTGTGTGTTTTGTGTGGGCTTAATTAATTGGGCATTGGAATTAAATTAGGATTAAAATGGGAAAAGTTGGTATCCCCAATTTAATTAGAATAAATTATCATGTGCTCTTAAATTAAATGGGGGCACATGGGATCTAAATTGAGAATGACACAAAGGTCATGAATGGTGTAGGCTCGATGTCAGTCTTGGACCCTTTAATTGGTCCGGCTCAACGGGTTGAGTTGGTGTCTCAAAATTGATGTCAACGACACAGGTGCGCGATACGGGATTAAATAAGGATTTCGGTTACGAAAAATTATGCAATTAATTTAGAGCACAAGGAAATATGATTTTGAGTGACGGGAAAGTCCAGTGCCTAAATTGGCGTGTCAAGTCAAGAGTGTCACAATCTGTTGGAATTTATGGGCTGATGTTGGGCTCCGAATATTTTAACAACGGTAGGGCGCGCCAAGGATTTTAAATAAAAATCAGACATCTGTAACCTTTACTCTAAACCTCAAACATCTGCTGCAATACCAAATTTTTTTAACCCATACCAGACTATCTATAGAAATAAATAAGGGGGTTTACATCAGAGCATATCGTTCAGTTACATTATTGTACCGAACGATCCTGTAACTTAGGATTAATGTTAAATAAGATCTCAATCCATAACTGATTTTAAAACTCCTCTTGTATTTGATTGTCGCCCTTGGACTTCATTACTGTATTCGTTCATTACTGTCGATATCGTTATTATTGTTTCTCATCTTCCTTATTTCGGGAAGATGGATGCTCGCACACGGTGATTTCCTCCAGGAGCAGATCCTCGTCAAGACGAAGAAGGTATAATTGATAGGATGTTTGAGTAGATGGTTAACCATGGTAGAGAAGATCGATAAGTTCTTTCTTGTTACTAGAGTTCGTATAGAATATTGGCGTAAGAATTAGACGTAGAAGTAGAGACTTAAAACTAGACCCTACCTTTACTTAAGGTAGCCGCGATTGGTAAGTATTAGAAGCTAGAAAGGTTGTGTGATTCCAAGACTCTAGAATAATATGGAAAAGACATAGCTAGATACTAGGGTCAGTTATAGCCTCATAAAAATGATACAAGAAAGTACTTGTAGTCTTATGGTAGTAATACAAGGAACGACCTTATAAACTTGGCAAGACAGAATTTTAGACTCACATCTAGAAGGAGATTATCGGATACTAATAAAAATAGGGTATGAAATAGTACTTAGGGTAGCAAACCATAGTGGTTAATCTCTAGTTGCCTTGTGACCTACAGTACCAGACCTAGAAATTTTTTACCCTTTAGATAAAGATGATTATATGACTAGGCTAAAATAGATACGTGGATTGCTAGATTGGTTGTTAATTGACTTGACAACTTAGGTACTACAGTATAGCTTTCAAATTAGATTAGAGGTACTAGACTTATTACGGTTGTCAGTGTCTACTAGGCTCGTGTTCTTACCATTGATAACTCGATTAGTTGAGCTAGTATCTGAAGTAGAGCTATTAGATTGAAGGATGAGAGTATCGACAGATGTTATAGCCTTGATTGGATATCGTAAACTACCTATAATGGATGGCCAGTTATAACTAAGATGGTACCGATATAGTTTGGATGAAGGGTACGCATGGAGTAAACTAGGAGAAACCTCAGGTTTTAGGTAAAAAGGTAGAGTGGCAACAAGATGAGATTCACGACAAGTACCTGACCTCGAGTTTCTTTTAAAAATTTAGAGAAGTACCTGAATCAGAGACAAAGACGTTGGCTCGAGATAATGACAGACTTTGAGATTGAGCTACAGTACCATCCGAGAAAAGCTAACGGAGTATCTGACGCGTTTAGTAGGAGGTCCAGGACATTCTTTTTGACTACCCAACAACACCTATTGGGAGATTTGGAGAAGTGAGGGTATAGAGGTCATTATGCCCGGAGCAGATGGCCAGTTGTCGATTTTTCAGGTGCAATCGACTTGGTTAAGAGGATCAAGGCTGCCTTGCCAACAGATGCCAGATTTTAGAGACTTCGACAGAGGACAAAGGCCGGGATGCAGATAGGATTACGCATACACGAGGACGAAACTTTGAGATATGGAGATCGTCTCTATGTCCTGAACGAGAACTTCATCAGGAGCTGATACCGGAGGCGCATAGTTCAGCATGCTCTATTCATCCAGGAGGCACAAGATGTACAGAGATTTGAGGCAGTACTATGGGTGGCATGGAATAAAGATGGAGATAGCCTGCTTTGTGGCAAAGTGTCTGGTGTGTCAGCGAGTCAAGGCTGAGCATTAGAGGTCTGCAGGTTTACTTAAATCCACTCCCGATACCTGAGTAAAAATAGGAGCACATCACTATGGACTTCCTTACGGGCTTTCCGAGGAGTCCCAGTGGTCGCAATACGGTATGGGTGATCGTGGATCAACTCACCAAGATTATATATTAACACGTGAGTATGGAGTATAAATGGAAGATAGAAGTCTGAGAAGAATGGTAGCTGAATATTGTGGATTACGCATAAATTGCTTAGGGATAGAGATTTAGACTTTTGACTAATAGGACATGAGCTTGCTGAACCTAATCCTTAGTAGTAGGTGGTGTTATGGGAACCTATATCCTATCTGCCCTAGCCAATAAATTTTAGGAATCATATTCTTGTTATTGTATTTGTTATACTATTATTCTAGGGTATTTAGAAGGATTGAATAGATATTTATTACAAAATTTCTATATATTCTTATTACTAAGTGTTGGGTAGAGACCTATGTGGTATTTTATTACATATACTTCTCCTAGGAATTGTTTGAGTTGAGCTTCTAGACTAAGTATGACTAACTAGCTAGATTAGACTTTTTGCTGCTAAAAGCAATTGTAAGAAGTTAAGATGCATGATTTTAATATGGATACCATAGGATGATGATATTATACCTATGAAAGAATTTTGAGATATTAACTGTCCTAGTTGCAGAAGAAGGTTAGAACAGTGTTTGAGGTGCGGATCGAACCAACACCAGGTTCATGAGTGTTCCTAGTGTGCCAATAGAGCCCAGCAGATAGTGCAAAGGCCAGCTACACCGGTCCTAGGTATGTCCGTAGCATTGCTTGATAATTTACAGTTATTATGTGTTATTTTAATTTTGAGGACAAAATTCTTATAAGTTGGGTAGATTGTAATCCCCCTCGACCAAATTTTAGGTCTACTTAGCTTAGATCGAGAGACTTGGGTTAGTTTGAAGACAATTAGAATTTAAATCATAGTATTTTAGATTATTGTGCAATATTCGTAACACTTTGTGCACCTTACCGTTGCTTCGATATTTGGAGCGCTACACTAGCATTTGCTTTCCAACAAATTTTACACACTTTTTTTAGACGTGCCAGCCTTCCATTCTGACCCTTGTGTAACTCATAAATACCCTCCCTTGTGCTTTATTTTAGTCACACAATATTCGTTACAAACGTCCGTTCTTAAATTCAAATAAATTAAACTTTGCATCCTCGTCCGTTCCAATCAAAATTGGAGACACAACCTCATCCCATTTTGTACAACCCAATTTATAACAATATTCTAATCTGAGTCTACTATATCCATGACACTTGTGTCCCACCCAATTTTAACCCTATGTATTTCTAATTAATTAAAGAGCACCACTTATACTAATATTAATTAAATTGGTGTAAGGACCTAACCTCACCCAAAATAAGATCGAACACCAATCCAAATCCCCACTCACATCCTCAAGGTTCATACCAAACACCACACACCCTTTTTAGCCACTACATCATACCAAACATGATATTTTCCCTCATTTAAGCCAAATTCTCATTTTTGTGCAATTTTCCAATTGTTGAGGACTTTTATGCAAAAGTGAAATGATGTGTCACCATCCTATGGGTCAAGGCCAATGAAGAAAACCTCATTCCCCTCTTTGATCGGTCCAATCCCTTCTCTCTCCCATTTCTTGTACACTTTCCTCCATGTCAAATCTTAGCCGTCCATTCAACCCAATACCATCACCACCCTCCAATTTACTTCATGTAAACACCCAACCCCATCCCAAGGAATACATAGGCCGGCCCTAATACCTAGGTAGTCATCCTCTTCTCCCTCATGCAAAACTTGTCCCCTCCATTAATATTTTTATCACCATCACCAATATCAAACTACAAACCCTAAGCCAACCCTAACCCTAAACTTTACAACCGCCATCATCATCCTTTTCGGCTAAACTCTGGCCATCCTCCACCGAGCAGCCACCCTTCATCCCCAGCCTGCTCACCCTCATCCCGACCGTCCTCTGCCTGGGCTCACAGCCGCCTCAGCCACCAGCGTCACCGTGATCCCTTTTCCCAGAGCCGTCACCCCCGTAGCCGACTTCACGACCACCGTCCACTTCTCCTAGTCCGCCGAGCACCGCCTTCCCCTCGACTCCCTCTCTTCCCCGACTCCTCCGCACCGCTGCAACATCGACTCCCATCGGCACCACCGTCCATAGCCGACTGAACCGCCGAGTCCTCGACTCGACGAGCTGCCGGGCTCGACGCGTACACGGCCCCGACTCCCCCCATCTCCTCCTTTTCCACAGACCACCACCGCCTCCTGTTCACCATCACCCCCTTCCTCCGGCCAGTCTGCCGAGCACTGCCCATCCCGCCTGAGCACGACCCCCTCCGCCTGAGCGCCAACACACAGCAGCCCTACCTCGCCGGACTCCGACCCCAACGGCAACCTTCATCATCATCATCATCATTATCATCACCATCATCGACATTATCATCATCATCGTCGTCATCGTCGACCCCGTGTGTGCCCATCAAGGTTCGTAGCTTGCCTTCGCTTGTAATTTCATGTGTACATGTGTGAATGGTACTAGGGATAGCATGCTACTTCATGGGAATTAGTTGTTAGTGTTACCCCTTAGAAATTGGTTGTTAATTGTGGGTGTAACATATTTATATATGTTAAGTATGACCTAGGTGTATTAATATAATTATAAGTATTGATTAATACTAGATAATATACTAAGGTGATATATATATTTATGTATTAAACATATTTTTGAACTTACTGCCTTATGTGTACCCTCACCTGCTAGCTAGACCATGTGTTAGTGCTACACGAGATTTGGAGAGTTGGAAAGTGTGTTAGTGTTAGTATTAGTGTTAGCTGTTTGGCTTGTTATGCATAGTATTCGAGGACATGACACCTGTGCGTTTAGACACGCACACTTGACCCTGTGCCTTGCGTAGTTTCTAAGTTTAGTGTAATCATGTTTGTGTGTGTGCTAGTGTAACAACTGATGCTATATTGTATTATATTATATATATATGACCATTGGATCGTCCTGTGAGACTTCAGGAGCAGGTTATTGGCTCATAGTTTGAGGACCTAGGCAAGTATACCTTGCCTTGTTGTACTGTTTAAATTCAGTTGTTTTTAGTTGCATGTTTAATTGTTTTAATACTATATAACTCTGCACGTCCGAGAAAGACTTAGGTGCAGTCAAAAAAGGCATTACCGTTAGGACTTGTGTCTGACCTAGTGTCTAGTGGACGCACCTAAAATCGTGGAGTTATCAGTATGACTCCCTAGGCCTTGACACATTTCTTACACGGGTTATGAGTCTCATGTAGGACACGGACTTGCGTATTCGGTTGGCCACCTGTACGTGTAGGTCGTGCGACGGATAGGGTATAACTACTAATAGTGATGCATGTTAGAAGACTTAGCAGTTATTAGTAGTCCAGGAACATAGACTATTGTAGTACGGTAGTCCAATCCTTGTCCTTGTTTGGTTGTAAGGTTGGGCTATTTTTCTAACGATAGGCTATAAGCCAAAGTTACGACGACGATACTTGCACTCCGTCTCGGCGTAGTAGCTAAAGCGTATTGTGTATACAACATGCGTAGAGCATTGGGCGGGGAGGACAACTAGTAGGCGTATGGGACACCCACCTCCTTTATACAGATACTGCGTTCTTCGGAGCGATACTGACGTATATATTTATGCAGATACCACATTCTTTAGAGTGTTGGACGTTACTTGTGGTTTTGCAGATACCACACTCTAGAGAACGTTGGACGTTATTACTTATACAGATACCACGCTCCTCGGAGCTGGACGTTATTATATTATAGAGTGCCCTTGTTATGGGAGCATATGTGGCATATACTAGCCAGTCACAGCGATTGGAGTATTACGTCAGCATATGTCTATCCTACACTTTCCATACGCACTAAGTTGTCCTCAAATTGTATTTTACTTAGCTGGTTAGTTCACCCTCGAGTTTTCACAGTATTTACTTTATGGCATGTATTTGTTTGTATCTTGTTACGTCCCTCTGAGGACCTGGTTCTCTTCCAGGTTATTTGTACAGTTTGCAGGATATTTGATCTAGTGGAGTGTGGACATCATTGCAGGTATCTTTACATTTCCAGCTATTACAGTCATGTACTACTTTCCATTTTGATTCTGATTTTATACCCTAGTGTTTATAGGCCTATGTTATTCTTTTGGTCTATTCGATCGAATGTATTATTGGGCTGCAGACTGATGATGCGTATCGTTCTTTCTTGAGATTATTTACCATGGATTGAGATTTAGTTTACTTTTTGTATGTTAGAATTAGATTATCAACTGGATCGCTTGACCATGGATAGCATAAGTGCACTTTGTCGGGTCCATTAAATTAGAAAGCCCTACAGAGTCGTACTAGCTGGCCATTGCCACGTGTCTGGTCCCATAGATTTTGGGATTGGGGCGTGATATGTACACATTATAAGATTGAGTCACCTAGCATACAATATAACACAAAATATGTGTATCTCATAACACGTGTCAACAAAAATAATTATGTAACATGTCATGGAACCAACAATAACATAATAAATATAAAGGAACAACTATTGTCATATGAACAAAAGAGTAAATATTGAGTATCAAATAGGCAAGGTATACTTACCTCAAGTTGTCTAATCTGTGTTGAGACTGCGGTTCCAAGATCTAGCCAATTCGAATCACGAACAAACGGATCATACTCTTCATGAATATCTATCAACCCAAATCATAAACATATATATATTATACAAAAATACAAATATATACAACAACCACTTTTAACTAAGAAAGTGGGATTAGTCTAAGTCGCTTATCACCTATGTTGTTTATTATCCATACCATCTAGAACTAAGTCGCACTATTCTCCAATAACTAATATTTTATATTCTAAATCATAAGTTTTATATTAAATACACTAAGTTTGTATCTTGTAATTCGTGCAGCGAAGCCTTCAGTATGCAAATTGAGACAAATGGTCAACCATAAGGTTAACTGTCACGTCCCAGAACCAGAATACTGGAGAGCGAAAGCGTGACTCAGCCAACCATACCTACGGAATACCGAAGTAACCTGCAATGTGATAAAGTTGTCTAGAGACAAGGAGGTGCATACTATAATCAAGTCACCTATGGTCCATGAACAACTATGTCTCAATCATCAACCAAGAAACAGTAAGAATGAACATATATAGTAAAGTAGTTAGGCGTCCTTGACGCTCTATTAAAATGGTCATGAATCAGTTATACATAATGATAAAATAGTACATTGTCAAGAGTACATAATTAAATCAACCATAATTTGAATAATATACAATCATGTAAGGGAACTAATGTCCAGATAAACCGGCTAATAAGTGTCGTCGGATAATGTCACACCCCAGTCCCAAAAATACGTAGGACTAGGACACGTAAGCATGCCAGCCGTATGGATATGGCAACTCCAATATATAGGAACCAAAATCTACACGTACACTGTAATATGAATATCAATCCACAAGTGGTATAAATATATGTCACAAGTCACAGGGTATAATTTAAATTTCATCCACGAAAATCAAATATAAATAAATAACCAGTATCTATGAAACTAGATCTCAATATAAGTATCTAAGGATGATAGTTGGATAGAAACAAATCCACTACTAACTCGAATATAAGAGCAATACAATATAAGTACAACACAGCAAACACCATATAAGCATACCAGCTAACAATCACGGGTTCGAAGAGAAGACATCCTCGAAACATATGTAACCATCTGAATATGCGCTCCCGCGAATACTCAATAACAGATACACCTGGAAGGGGCCAGGTCCTCAGAGGGACGTAACAAGATACATAAAACACATGCCAATAAAGTACTGAAATAAATATCCAATGGATCACCTAACCATCTATGTGAATGCAGTTTGAGAACAACGTTCTAACAAGTGGGCTATATGTCCATAAATAGGATTGGCATGAATCTCTCGGAGAATCAGGGGCCTCAAAGCATGTCGTCTTTTGAACGGCAGAGGCTGCCAAGTAGTATAGGGGTCATCACCGCCCGTATATCCAGCGGAGCTTCCGGTTTACAAAAGGGAAAGTACAAAGGAGCCCAAGTGCGGTACTTGTTGTTCTCCCCACCCCATGCTCTAAGCATGTCACATTCCTGACACGATTTGGTTCATAGCCTATCCTTAGTACCCTAGCCCAATCCTGCAACCAAACAAGGACAAGGATTGGACCACCATACTACAATAGGCTATGTCCATAGACCTCTAATAACTGCTAAGTCTACTAGCATACAAAGTTTCTAACAACAGTTATTCCTAACGCACGGCCCACACGTACAGGAGGCCAAACCCTGCATGCCAGTCCGTGATCTATATGAGACTCACAACTCGTGTAACAACTGTGTCACGGCCAATGAACCTAAAGATACTACATGATAATGGGGTAGTCTCATAAACAAGGTCAATACAAATACATAAATAAAAATATACCGCGACGACACCGTCGTGCGCATTTTATATAACAGTTAAAATATATGAACTAAAGACAGAAAATAAGGATGCATGCAACATATGGAATATGAATAACAATATAATGGCAGGGTATACTTGCCTGGCAAAGAAGCTGCAATGTACCAATAACCTGCTCCAGAAGTCGTGCAGAACAAATCCAATATCCTATGTACATATAATATAATACAATAAAATCATTAGTCATTATACTAGCACATACACAACCATATTTACACTGGACTCAGGGGTACACTAGGGGTGGCACTAGTCATCTAACACAGTCAATTGCGCGACTACTTACGCGGGTGTCCTATATTAAAATTGTATCACAGTCAGTGAGTCAAAATAACATGTGTCTAGGCCAGTACATAAATGTACACAAGACAGTCATCTAGCATGTTCTTAAGGTCAACATGGTCAAGGTAAGTACGGGACAGTCCATTAGGATGGCGACCTAATGGCGTGCTCGTCGAGTTGGTCGGCGGAGGACGTGGCATCGATGAGGGATGCTGTTGAGGTTCACCGGCGGGGTTGGGTGACCGGACTCCGACAGCAGGGGAAAGCGGAGGAAGAAGATAAAGATGAAGTGGGAGATGTTGTGGTGGCGGTGGTGTTTGGGAGTCCGGCGAGGGGCAGTTGAGGGTGAGGAGATGAGGAAAAGAGAAGGGCGGAGGTCATGGGTTGCTCGCCGGGCTCTGGCGGTGGCAGAGGCAGAGGGTGGCGGCGTAAACAGAAGATGGGTAAGGGGATGGTCGGCTGGGAAATAGGGTTGGGTGATGGGTTGAATTTAGGTAAAAATTTAGGAAAAAGGTATTATATATATATGTATATGAAGGGTTGAATGTTTGACCTAAAATCTTCGTCAACATCTTGGAAAAGGCCTTGGGTTCTATATCTTGGGATTGGGCTTGGGCTCACATGGGGGTGTTGGGGCTATAATTTACATGGTTTAAATGCGAGGCTAGAAATAAATTGAGGGGGCGATGTTGTGCGTTGCACATTCCAAAAAATTACGAAAAAATCTATGTGAAGGGAAAATTGAGTTTCTTCACGTATTGTCCACTATTGTGGACACCTCAATGCGCTTTTGTATAAAAGCCCCCAATAATTAGAAAAATTGCACAAGGTCAGAAATTGGATTTTAATTAATTAAATTGAACGCGCATGATGTTCTAGAATTAATTAGAAGTACATGGGGATAAAATTTGGTGGGACACAAGTGTCAGGGACGTAGAGGGTACATTGTAGAATATTAATAAAATTTGGGTTGCACAAAACGGTCAAGATTGTGTCTCCAATTTCGATTGGAACGCGCAAGAGTACAAAGTTGGAATTTATTTAGAATTAAGAAATAACGTCCGCGACGTTTATTGTACGGCTAAAATATAGCACCAGAGAGCATGATTATAAGTTACACAAAGGTCAGAAAGGTAGGCGGGCACGTCTAGGATGAGGTTGTGATGTTTGTAGATAGGCAATGGCTAGTGAGGTGCTCCAATTATCGAAGCAACGGTAAGGTACGCTACATGATATAAATTATTGTATACTTAAATAAATGTCGTGTTCTAATTCTAATTGGTTCAAACTAACCCTAGTTTCACTATCTAAGCAAAGTAGGCCTAATTTTGGGTGAGGAGGTTTACAATCTACCCAACTTAAAATAATTTCGTCCTCAAAATTAAAATAGGGTAGGGTTCTCTCTATCAAATCTTACTTGGTTACAGTCTAAGGAATTCCCCTCAAGTTAACATTGCAGTCTCTACACAACTTAGAATTTACCCATCTATCATCTAAGGCTATACATCTAAGAAAGCTATGCCCCAAATAATTTAATCATGTTATGGAATCCTCAAAGTTTTTTTTTTAACACCAATATATCATCTATAATATGCCCTTAATTATTTATAACGGAGAGTCACCAAGCCATATAATTAGCCTATGGGATATATCTAGCACTATCAGTGTATCACTTATTCCAAGCATGAGGTTTCGTCTTTTCAAAACAAGAGAAGACGAAAAACAATGGTAAGGAGTTCAAGGAGGAGGTAATAGAATGGAAGTATGCGAATCAAAGCGTTTAAAGGATTCAAATAGGAATTATCAAGGCAGTTGTGGATTGAAATACCCATCACCCAACCCTATTTCCCAGCCGACTATCCCCTTTCCCATCTCCTGTTTAGGTATGTGAAGGGTTGAATGTTTGACCTAAAATCTTCGTCAACATCTTGGAAAAGGCCTTGGGTTCTATATCTTGGGATTGGGCTTGGGCTCACATGGGGGTGTTGGGGCTATAATTTACATGGTTTAAATGCGAGGCTAGAAATAAATTGAGGGGGCGATGTTGTGCGTTGCACATTCCAAAAAATTACGAAAAAATCTATGTGAAGGGAAAATTGAGTTTCTTCACGTATTGTCCACTATTGTGGACACCTCAATACGCTTTTGCATAAAAGCCCCCAATAATTAGAAAAATTGCACAAGGTCAGAAATTGGATTTTAATTAATTAAATCGAACGCGCATAATGTTCTAGAATTAATTAGAAGTACATGGGGATAAAATTTGGTGGGACACAAGTGTCAGGGACGTAGAGGGTACATTGTAGAATATTAATAAAATTTGGGTTGCACAAAACGGTCAAGATTGTGTCTCCAATTTCGATTGGAACGCGCAAGAGTACAAAGTTGGAATTTATTTAGAATTAAGAAATAACGTCCGCAACGTTTATTGTACGACTAAAATATAGCACCAGAGAGCATGATTATAAGTTACACAAAGGTCAGAAAGGTAGGCGGGCACGTCTAGGATGAGGTTGTGATGTTTGTAGATAGGCAATGGCTAGTGAGGTGCTCCAATTATCGAAGCAACGGTAAGGTACGCTACATGATATAAATTATTGTATACTTAAATAAATGCCGTGTTCTAATTCTAATTGGTTCAAACTAACCCTAGTTTCACTATCTAAGCAAAGTAGGCCTAATTTTGGGTGAGGGGGTTTACAATCTACCCAACTTAAAATAATTTCGTCCTCGAAATTAAAATAGGGTAGGGTTCTCTCTATCAAATCTTACTTGGTTACAGTCTAAGGAATTCCCCTCAAGTTAACATTGCAGTCTCTACACAACTTAGAATTTACCCATCTATCATCTAAGGCTATACATCTAAGAAAGCTATGCCCCAAATAATTTAATCATGTTATGGAATCCTCAAAGTTTTTTTTAACACCAATATATCATCTATGATATGCCCTTAATTATTTATAACGGAGAGTCACCAAGCCATATAATTAGCCTATGGGATATATCTAGCACTATCAGTGTATCACTTATTCCAAGCATGAGGTTTCGTCTTTCCGAAACAAGAGAAGACGAAAAACAATGGTAAGGAGTTCAAGGAGGAGGTAATAGAATGGAAGTATGCGAATCAAAGCGTTTAAAGGATTCAAATAGGAATTGTCAAGGCAGTTGTGGATTGAAATACTATTTGATAATTTCTTATTCGCATGCTCGTATTAGTACAGTTATATAACAGGTACGATCCGCTCAGACATATCTAGAGGGCAAGTACAGGTGTCTACTAGTCAACTTTATATCTCAATCCACGTAAAGTATTATTGCGAAGGGCGAATCAAGCGCACTATGGTTGATCAGACCGTAATACACTGATTCTGAAATGTATTAGTGTGGTTGATCAGGCCCCAATAACACATATGTCATGAACAAGCTTGATAAAGGATAGGCTTACAAAACTAGGCTATAATAGCGGCATAATTCAAGATAGTACAACAAATATAAGTACGCTAGATTATGATGAAAGGAGGTACAAATTAATTCAAGTTCACAAAAACAAAACTAGAATAAGCAATAATAATAAAAGACTCTATAATCTCTACAGTTATCATACAACCACCTTGTCCAAGTCGCAAGTCGACCAAATAGGGACATGGACCTATAAATTCTATCGTCTGAATAAACACTGTCGTCTTATGCTAGCATATAATTAATGTCATTCAGTTATACTTCAATAATGGGTCAAAAGACTACGTGATACTAGGTTGTGAGGTATACTACCTAACTTAAAATAATAAACTAATACTGTAATCGTCTTAACGATACCGTAGAAGCTCCTGTTAAGGTCTACGAGAAGGGGTCTTAGTACCTATTAGGGTATCCTCCTATATTACATAGGTCATGGTCGTCTTAAGCCTTAGTCATAGTGCTTATAGAACAAGTGTCAATAGTAAGGATAGAAGAGTTACTGGCCGTCAAAGGGAAAGAGGATATAACCTACATTGAGGTGGGGTACATGTTACGTAATTTGAAAACTAAGGGATAATCATCAGGTTGCAATCTACAAGAATAACTTAAACTGTCAAGTTCTAATTACCAATCACATAATTCAAAATTCAAGAGTAACAACCAAAATCCTAGCAAGCTATATATTCTAACATAGAATAAAATTACTTGGCTTATAATCAGAGGTGTCAGGTGGCATGAGTTGAAAGATGAAGAAAAGAAGAACAAAATTTATTCATCGCTCAATTAACAAACGTTAGGGTCGCAGAGGATCAACATATAAAATTAAAATAGGGGGCTCTAGATAGCATCATAGTTTTCTAAAGGGAGTGGGGTGCTAGTTGCTATGTTTGAGGCATGATGAAGAGAAAAAATATTGATTATATTCCTCTAGGCTTCCTAAGGTGCTGTCTACTAATAATAAGACAATGATCTAAGTTTGCAGTTCTCTAATACTTTCTGACTATGAAGGTTAGGTTTGGTCCTAATATTTAACCTTAAATTTCTATTGGTTCCTCAATATGAGGGTCAAACATTATGGTAAAACTTCTAACTAACTCTAGTAGTGTCTATACTACTCTCAAGTCTTCTTAATAAATTAAGGGGTAATGGTATACCAATCTAAAGATAAGGAATTCTAGGGTTCACTAGACATTCTAAACTTAGTGGTGTGTCTATATTCTCGTTGTATTCGTAATAGGTGTGCTACCCTAATTATCATCCTAATAACAGGGGTTCCTATATTCTAGCAGAAGGCTATACTCAAAGAACTATTAGGGAAGTACATGAATCAAGCAGGATACAATTGTTCAAATAGAACAGATAGGAGAAAGATGAATCATAGTCAATTGTGGATGAGATCCTATACTCTAGTCCTAGGTGCAGGCTTGTCTGGTATAGTAACGTAACCGAGACAATATGCTCTCGACCTGCATGGGCGACCACAAAAACATGTCACGCCCTAGTCCCAAAAAAATGTAGGACTAGGACACGTAAGCATGCCAGCCGCATGGATATGGCAACTCCAATATATAGGAACCAAAATCCACACGTACGCTGTAATATGAATATCAATCCACAAGTGGTATAAACATATGTCACAAGTCACAGGGTATAATCTAAATCTCATCCACAAAAATCAAATATAAAAAAATAACCAGTATCTATGAAACTAGATCTCAATATAAGTATCTAAGGATGATAGTTGGATGGAAACAAATCCACTACCAACTCGAATATAAGAGCAATACAATATAAGTACAACACAGCAAACACCATATAAGCATACCAGCTAACAATCACGAGTTCGAAGAGAAGACATCCTCGAAACATATGTAACCATCCGAATCTGTGCTCCTACGAATACTCAATAACAGATACACCTGGAAGGGGCTAGGTCCTCAGAGGGACGTAACAAGATACATAAAACACATGCCAATAAAGTACTAAAATAAATATCCAATGGGTCGCCTAACCATCTATGTGAGTGGAGTTTGAGAACAACGTTCTAACAAGTGGGCTATCTGGCCATAAATGGGATTGGCATGACTCTCTCGGAGAATCAGGGGCCTCAAAGCATGTCGTCTTTTGAACGGCAGAGGCCGCCAAGTAGTATAGGGGTCATCACCGCTCGTATCTCCAGCGGAGCTTCCGGGTTACAAAACAAAAAGTGCAAAGGAGCCCAAATGCGGTACTTGTTATTCTCCCCACCCCATGCTCTAAGCATGTCACATTCATGACACGATTTGGTTCATAGCCTATCCTTAGTACCCTAGCCCAATCCTGCAACCAAACAAGGACAGGGATTGGACCACTGTACTACAATAGGCTATGTCCATAGACCTCTAATTACTACTAAGTCTACTAGCATGCAAAGTTTCTAACAACAGTTATTCCTAACGCACGGCCCACACGTACAGAAGGCCAAACCCTGCATGCCAGTCCGTGATCTATATGAGACTCACAACTCGTGTAACAACTGTGTCACGGCCAATGAACCTAAAGGTGCTACATGATAATAGGGTAGTCTCATAAACAAGGTCAATACAAATACATAAATAAAAATATACCGCGACGACACCGTCGTGCACATTTTATATAACAGTTAAAATATATGAACTAAAGACAGAAAATAAGGATGCATGCAACATATGGAATATGAATAACAATATAATGGCAGTGTATACTTGCCTGGCAAGGAAGCTGCAATGTACCAATAACCTGCTCCAGAAGTCGCGCAGAACAAATCCAATATCCTATGTACATATAATATAATATAATAAAATCATTAGTCATTATACTAGCACATACACAATCATATTTACACTGGACTCAGGGGTACACTAGGGGTGGCACTAGTCATCTAACACAGTCAATTGCGCGACTACTTACGCGGGTGTCCTATATTAAATATTGTATCACAGTCAGTGAGTCAAAATAACATGTGTCTAGGCCAGTACATAAATGTACACAAGACAGTCATCTAGCATGTTCTTAAGGTCAACATGGTCAAGGTAACTACGGGACAGTCCATTAGGATGGCGACCTAATGGCGTGCTCGTCGAGTTGGTCGGCGGAGGACGTGGCATCGATGAGGGATGCTGTTGAGGTGCACCGGCGGGGTTGGGTGACCGGACTCCAACAGCAGAGGAAAGCGGAGGAAGAAGATGAAGATGAAGTGGGAGATATTGTGGCGGTGGTGTTTGGGAGTCCGGCGAGGGGCAATTGAGGGTGAGGAGATGAGGAAGAGAGAAGGGCGGAGGTCATGGGTTGCTCGCCGGGCTCCGGCGGTGGCAAAGGCAGAGGGTGGCGGCGTGAACAGAAGATGGGAGAGGGGATGGTCGGCTAGGAAATAGGGTTGGGTGATGGGTTGAATTTAGGTAAAAATTTAGGAAAAAGGTATTATATATATATATGTGAAGGGTTGAATGTTTGACCTAAAATCTTGGTCAACATCTTGGAAAAGGCCTTGGGTTCTATATCTTGGGATTGGGCTTGGGCTCACATGGGGGTATTGGGGCTATAATTTACATGGTTTAAATGCGAGGCTAGAAATAAATTGAGGGAGCGATGTTGTGCGTTGCACATTCCAAAAAATTACGGAAAAATCTATGTGAAGGGAAAATTGAGTTTCTTCACGTATTGTCCACTAGTGTGGACACCTCAATGCACTTTTGCATAAAAGCCCCCAATAATTAGAAAAATTACACAAGGTCAAAAATTGGATTTTAATTAATTAAATCGAACGCGCACGATGTTCTAGAATTAATTAGAAGTACATGGGGATGAAATTTCGTGGGACACAAGCGTTAGGGACATAGAGGGTACAGTGTAGAATATTAATAAAATTTGGGTTGCACAAAACGGTCAAGATTGTGTCTGCAATTTCGATTGGAACGCACAAGAGTACAAAGTTAGAATTTATTTAGAATTAAGAAATAATGTCCGCGACGTTTATTGTACGGCTAAAATATAGCACCAGAGAGCATGATTATAAGTTACACAAAGGTCAGAAAGGTAGGCGGGCACGTCTAGGATGAGGTTGTGAAGTTTGTAGATAGGCAATGGCTAGTGATGTGATCCAATTATCGAAGCAACGGTAAGGTGCGCTACATGATATAAATTATTGTATACTTAAATAAATACCGTGTTCTAATTCTAATTGGTTCAAAGTAACCCTAGTTTCACTATCTAAGCAAAGTAGGCCTAATTTTGGGTGAGGGGGTTTACAATCTACCCAACTTAAAATAATTTCGTCCTCGAAATTAAAATAGGGTAGGGTTCTCTCTATCAAATCTTACTTGGTTACAGTTGTTTGTGGTATTAAACGAAAGGAATGAAATTGTATTTCAATGACGGGGTTTATGCGAAACTCGCACCCTTCTGTTTACAAACAAACTTGTACAATGTAATCCTATACGAGAATGTGGGAGTACAATTTATTTAATCTGGGTATAAATTGCTATAGGTGTCTGATCTGCGGTCGATCACTTTAGTCCTTGGACCACACGATGTTGAAGAAGTGCCGTGGAAGATAGGTAGCAGCTTCGAAGGTTGCAGAAGAGGTTGGACGCACGAGGCCAAGGTCGTCGATCCCTGCTCTTTGCCTGCTCTCCGGGCTCTCTCTCTCTCTCTCTCTCTCTCTCTCTCTCTCTCTCCCTCTTTTTTTCTCTCTCTCTCTCTCCTTGGACGGTAATTCTCTCCTGGATGATAATTCTTTTTTCCGCTCTTTTTTCCCCATTGATAGGGGTCTCTATTTATAGAGTTTTGGTGACAGTGACCACTCTGTCGGTGTAAAAACCGAGGAGTGGGAAGTACAACACCCTTTTACACAACGGTTAAAGTAACCAATGCCTGCGTATGGATGATCTTTTGAATGAGCGTATGACGCGGGTCCAACTAAGGGAACACAATGCGTACTATTGCTACGAAGATCACGGTGTAAGAGCCACGCAGGTAGGTATCCCGTGTGTAGAAACGGTTGGCATAGAAGCCAAATGACTGTCACCCTGGCACAGAGGCCAGATAGGCATAGAAGCCGAATAGGCGTAGAAGCCGGATAGGCGTAGAAGCCGGATAGGCGTAGAAGCCGGATAGGCGTTGAAGCCGGGTAGGCGTAGGAGCCGGAGAGGCGTTGAAGCCGGAGAGGCGTTGAAGCCGGAGAGGCGTTGAAAGCCGGATAGGCGTTGAAGCCGGAGAGGCGTTGAAGCCGGAGAGGCGTTGAAACCGGAGAGGCGTTGAGAGCCGAAGGGGCGCAGGTCTTGAATGGGCGTAGAAGCCGCTGCGTACCGTGCCCGAGTGCTGACGTGGACGTCTTAGCCGGAATCACGGCTTTCGAAGATGTAATCAAATCTTCTACAGAGATTTGCCATCATCTTGTGCATTAAATGCGAAGACGTATTTCGAAGGTCTGCAGCCCTTCTGTGCATCCGTTTGCAGAGACGTGCCTTGACTGAACCTGTCACCGCTCCGTGCAATTAGACGTAGAGACGTGCCTCGAGCCCCGTACGATGTGCAGCTTTTGACGTGGCAGGCGGTTTGTCTACTGCGGAGCGTAAACTGGCTTATGCCTGCCTGTGTAAAACAATGCAGCGTATCCCTCTGTACGCAAAAGAGCGGTTTATGCTGAGGGGACGTCAGTAAACGATGGTTCGATGGTATCTTAACCCAATCCTCTGCATTAAATACAGAGATCCGCCATCATACTGTGGTGTGCGTCCCGAGGGGTCTGTGCCTGTTTCCAGCCGTCGTCTGGGTCGCCGTGCAGCACTTTTTGTCAGGAGTCAGAGGCCAGGTTCACTGCGTGACTTGACAGGTTCATTTCGGGGAAGACGAAGCGTTCCTCGTACGCTATTTAACGCTGCTTTGAGAGCAGCTGAGTTTTTACGCCCTGGAGGCGATGGGGGGGGGGTCCCGTCTACGCCGAAGCGGTTTTGGACGCGCTGCACCCTTGAGCTCTTACGCCTGATGGCACTGAAGGCCTTTGCTCGCGCTGCTCTGTATCAATACGCCGCGTAGCTTTTGCCAGCGTATTTTTCATGCTTCTACAAGACCCCCTTCAAAGCTTTTAAATTCCTTGGAATTTGAAATGCTTTGAATGAAGCATGAATGGCCCCTCGTGACTCAAAACGTTTCTGAATGGAGCGTTGAAACGGTCGGTGCGGCCTTTATGGCGGATTTATTGGGGACCGCTGTGATCTCTTTTGCCTATAAAAAGGTGGGGGGGTTAACCTGTTTCCCCATATTCCCATCACCATGCTAAAATGATCGCCGGAGTTCGTCGGGTCGATCTGAGGAAGAAGGAGATCATGTTCTTCCAGCATGTTGGGAGCCGAAAAAGATGGCGTCTTCGAGCAAGTGTCCACTTCAGCGATGGATCATGGAAGGATATCTTAGCCTCCCTTGCTCGGGATAATCGGCAACTTTGTATGGCTTTGCGTCTGGCGAGAGGAACGGTCGTTCTTGACCGTGCTGCCTATAACTGGCGCCTTCTCCTCTTACCTCCGGTGATGAGAGTCAGACAGACTCGTGCTGTCCCGGTTTGAGCGGTGCACGGAGTAGGGGATCTGCAAAATCTATGCAAGCCCCAACTCTGTCGTGTCCGCCGGTGATCATCTTCTTAGAAGAAGAGGAAGACCTTCACCGATGTGAGAACCTGTCAGAACAGCCTCTCGGTGCAATCTTCAGACGATGATGAGGAAACCTCTAATAGAGGCGTTGTCCCTCGTATGTAACCATGAAAAGTGAAGAAAAACCCCTGTAGACAGGATTTCCCTCATATGTAATCATGATTTTAATCTTCAATAAAGTCGTCTTTTCTTCATATGATCACTTGCCATACGTTGCTGTGAAGTCTGAATGTGTGCAGCTTCGACACGTCTGATACTTTACGCAACTCTGCATAGAGAGTACTAGGTTCTGTCCTGTTCTTTTCGTGCAGCAGATAGTGCATAGAGCGCTGCTTTAGCATTTTGAACACTTAGATCTGTCCTGTTGCTAGGACTAAGGAACCGCGTAGAGTTCTGAACTGCTGCTTCTGATGAGCAGAACTTTGTTCAGTCTTCGTCTTCAAGAATGATCTCTCGGAACTCCCTTGAAACAGGGTCGAGGATTCTGGCTGAGCTTTGTCATTTTGACAGACGAGATGTTCAGACTGGAGTCCGAATGAACCTCCAATTTCGGGACCCGAAAAGAGTAATTTCTTAATGGTTGTACTCTGTCCGTTTCGGGCACTTGGGGTCAAGAACGAGTATCTTTTGTGTGAATTCTTTGCACTTGACCGGGTCGGGGACTGTTCTGGATAAGCGGAAAGTCGCGGAGTGTGAAATCCTCAGTCTGTAGCGTCTGGGCGTAAAACACCGTCGAGCGTTGGGTCGTAGACTTGTGGTTCCTGAGCGTGAAGTCGTAGGTTTGTCGCCTCTCGAGCGTAAAAGCTACCGAGCACAAAGGCATCCGGGTGAGAAAAACCATAGACTTATAGCTGCTTGAACGTAAAGCCGTAGAATCGTTGCTGTTGAGTGTAGAAAGCTCCTTTAGCGTAGGACTTGTGGATCTGTAGCTCCTGAAAAGAGAATTTCTTCGAGCGTGAAGTTCTGCGGATCTGTTGCTTCTGAGCGTAAACTGAGCGCCACCGAGCGTGAGATCATCGATTTGGTATCTGCTGAGCGTAAAGCCGTAGGTTTGTCGCCTCTCGAGCGTAAAAGCTACCGAGCACAAAGGCATCCGGGCGAGAAAAACCATAGACTTGTAGCTTGCGAGCGTAAAATCGTAGATCTGTTGCTGTCGAGCGTAGAAAGCTCCTTTAGCGTAGAACTGCTGAACTATCTTGCGCGAAGAATTTTTCGAATTCGCTGACTGTCCGTCTTTCAAGGGTAGTGGGTTGACATAGCACCCAATCATATCCGACTATTAATGCGAGACTTGGTTAGGGTCTCGAGGAGTCCGTCCGAGGATTCGAGGAGTCGATCCGGACTTTATATATATATCCCAAGCTTTGGAGAGAAAAACTTTTCATCCGTCTTCGAGAGTTCTTGACTGTTCAAGCTTTCTCCTTCATTCCTTCTCTGAGCACTTCGAGCTTTCAGAAATGGCGACGAAACAAATCTCCTCCGCTAAGGGAAAGAGCATAGGTTCTTCTTCTTCTTCTCCTACTGCCCCAGCGAGGGAGTCTTCGGTCGGGCAAGGTGGACTTCCTTCCAAAAGTATCCCGCCGACGGGTAGCGCACCCGGTCTGAGAGGTAGATCCTTTGGGGTGACAAGAATAACGAAAATCCTTCGCACACGTTGAACGTGACCGCGCTAGGTCGTCTTCTGTGCTGATAGCCTCCTCGGAGGAAGATGATGCACGGAGGCATTTTCATCTTTTACGCCCATATTTCTCGTGTGCCAGCGTAAAGGCGCCATATTTTCGTAGTTCCGAGCGTAGAAGCTCTGGCTACCGAAAACTGGCGTATGTCGTAAAATAAGCATTTTACGTTTGTGGAGGGGACTCCCGGCGTATAATAACCGAATTCGTACAATCCTGGCGTAGAGCACAGTTTGTCGTTTCTTTGGTTTTTGTTATGTTTGTGCAAGATTTTTGTAATGACATACTTTCTTTGCACCTTTGTAGTTAACCTGGGTGAGTCTCCGCTGACCGAGGTGATGGGTTCCTCCGCCGGGATGCTGCACTCGAACTACCTGGAGGACTTGTCCCACGTGGCATTTCCCCTCTCCGGATCCCAGTATCCTGAGGGAAGGGGATTTTTGTTGGCGGCTCAGGGCGAGCGGGCACTGCTGAGTATGATCAATGGGGAGCCCCTGACGTATGTAGACGGAGAGTGGTACATAAAGCCGGCTTTCCTTTTCGGGGACATGATCGACAAGCGGTCCCAGACGAAGCCTAAGAGGGAACCTTGGGTCTTTGCTGTCGAGAGCTTGGTTCTGTACCTGCCGACGATGCCGAGGGATTATCCCATCTCGGCTTTCTTCCATGCCACTCATCCCAGAAAGATGTCGTGGACGTTGACTCCCGATCTTCATGGCAAGCCGGGGAAGATCTTTTATCAGAAAGGAGCTGACCAGGGATCGTTTGTCAGTCGTCCTTCTGGTCCTGTGACGTTGTTCCGGGGATTGTACCCGGGTGGCGTCCCGAGCGAAGACAGCTCTGTGATCCAGCCAGTCCAACTGTCGACTTTCTGTAACAGCTTCATGGGACGAGGTGGGGTGTACCCCAAGGAAAATCCTCGGTGTAATGGGTGGGTCACCCCAGCAAACCTCCGATGGACCAGCCTAGTTAACTGGGCCTTGAAGCGCTTTCGGCAAGAGCTAGAGGGCATTGGGTTGTATGCCGCTGTGAGCGCGACGAGCGTCGGGTTGCCTCCCAACCCTAATTTGTTCTTGGCACTGATGGAGCGATACGTTTCGCTCACTGGGACCTTTGCCACTCCACTGGGGGAGTTGGGATTGGCCCTTCATGAGATGGCAGTTGTCTCGAGGCTGCCGATGGGGGATACCCCGTATGAAGAGTATGTTCCCACCAACCGGGAGTTGGGGGATTCAGACCCTCGGGTGGCGGATGTGTATCAGGAGCTGATGTGCCAATATCTCGCCTGCACCGCTTTTTACAACGAGCCCTCTGGTTTGGCCCACACTACCAAGTGGATATCCTACCTCTTCTTCCACCGAGTTAGAGCTGCCAGGTTGGAGAAAGTTTCGGGGAGCAAGAATGAGCCCGTAAACTGTTTGGGCGTGCTTAGTGCCCAGGTCGTGGATGGCCTTATAGAGGAGGCCAAAGCTTCGGACCAGATCCTCGTTGAGAGGGTAGGGAAGTACCCCGAAGGTACTACGGCCCGTAGTTACCTGAGGCGCTGTCGCAGGTCTCTATCCAAGGAAGCCCAGCTGGCTGGTTTCCTCTCGTTATGGCTGCGTCGAGTAGTAGTGCCTGGTACTGCGTCCGCGGACCGCATTCACCGGAACATCTTGTGGCCGGCAGTGCGCCTGGTGTTCGGGGCAAGACTGGGCTTGCTTCCTGCCATGGTGTGCCGTATACAGGCGGGCTTGAGAGCTCTGACCGATGGGTTGCTTGCTGATGAAGCCCGGCGTGAGAGTTTTCCCAGGGTGGAATTACCATACCTGTATCTGATGGGTTGGTTAATTCTGCACAATCCCCGGGTGATGTCTCCTGGCTCTGGTAGCAGCTCAGGGGGAAATTTCTTGTTGAACTACAAGGATTCTCCCTGGAACGTGGACACCGTTCTAGATTGTCGGCTGGCATTGAACCTCAGCCATGGCTGGAAGTTCCTCTGTACTCTCCCTCCCGTAGATCGCCATCAATTAGGGATGAGGCTTGAGGACTCGGGTAGAGAGAAGACCGATCTTTCTCCGGAGGCTTTTAATTGGCTGGTCTGCATTAGACCCTCCCATCTCCTGTACAGGAGTGAAGACCATTGCTTCTTCGAGCCTTATTTGCCTAGTCGGTTCGCCAGGCAATTTGGGTACGGCCAGCTGCACGTGGGCAATGCCGTCACCAGCTTCAGGTCCAGAGGCGGGCTCATTGATGGAGCCAGAGGATGGCGGTACTTCACCACGGGTTGCACAGGAGCAGCCTTCGTCGTGCCGGATGTCACCCCCTCTACGGAGCTGCGCATCCTTCATTCTTACGCCCAGTTTTACGTGGCGATCAACACCTTCCACCGCGATTTCGACATACGCGGAAGTCTTAGGGTGTCCTCTCCCATTGCCGGGGGAGGAGTTGAAGTTCCCTCGGTTTCTCCCGATGAGGGTGAGGAGTTTGATACCCCGGATGAACCCCTGGAGTCGATGCCGGGGTATGAAGTGCCTCCGCCTGCGGGGGCTTTGGTAGTTCCTCAGAAGCGAAGGGCGCCTGCTCCTAAGGAGGCTTCTGTTCGTAAGAGGAGGAAGGAGACAGTTGCTCGTCCTTTCCGTATTCTTGGTGTCGAAGCTACCGGGAGTGGGCCTACATCTCCCCATGTCGGGGATGAGTCTTTGGCTGGAGGTTCCTCGCCTTTTAGAGAGGGACCCTCTATGGTTTCGGTTGGCGGCGCCGGAGGATCTTCGCTAGGGGTCGCTGCTGTGGCTACTGCTCCGGGTAGTGGAACGAGATCGCCTAGGTGGCCATGGCAGATGGGAGGATCCTTCCCTGGACCCGCAACGGATAAAGCTCCTGCTGTGCCTAGCGAGATTCCAGTTGACGAACCTCGACCGCGTCTTGGTGGAGATTTGGAGGAATTCTGGGCGATGTCAGTTGGTCCACCTCCTTCCCCAGGTATGATAGTTCGCATTGCGTCCTTAGAGCGAGGTTTAGCTGCCTCGGCTGCAGATGCGCCATATATACCATTGGCCCCGGGTAAATGTCGTTTTCATGTCTCCTTTTAGAAAGGTTACCGTTGTACTGATGCCGACTTTCGGGTTCTTTCTTCTCAGGGGATGGAGCCCACGGGGAGTGTAGCGTTGAGCCGCCTTCCGGCTCTGCTCCGGCCCCTGGTGGTGATACGGAGGCACCTGGTCCTGAGGAGAAAACACCTTCGGGGGTTAGCTCGCCCGGAGTGGTTTCGTCGCCTCGAGAGGAGGATGAGCCTGTCACCGTGACCTTGCCTTCGGTCGCACCAACCGTCGAGGCGGCAGCTGTGGCTACCTCGTCTGCAATCGTCTCTGGTGGGGGACTCGCTGATATCGCGGTCTCTCCTGGCGTTCAGTCGGGTTTAGTTGCGCTGACTGAGCAACATACCAGCCTCTTTTACACCGGTTTGAGAGCGATGATATCAATGGTGTTGGCGAAGAGTCTGGATTTTGAGCGCCTGAAGAGAACTGCCCAGTTCTCGATCGGGGTTGTCAGGGAGTTCGGCGATTCCGGGGGAGCCGATGCCCTGGAGGCGATGGTTAATGGTTTAGAACAACCCATTAACGAGTATTTGCGGTTGGCTCAGGGCAGTCTTGATGCTGAGGCCCAGACCAGATACAGTTTTATGACTGCGCATCTTGCCAAACGGATGGAAGACCTGAAGGAACTCCTTCGAACTCGCCAGCTGGAGGCGATTCAGAGGAAAGCCGCCGTGGATGAGATCCTCGCCCTCCAGACAACGTGCCAATCCGAGCACGAGGGGAATGTAGCGAGGATCCACAGGTTGAGGGAGAAACTCGCTCAGGCAGAAGAGTGGGCTTCCCAGTCGTTGGTAGGCTTGGATGTGGTGGCCGGTCGACTGAGCACAGCGCGGCGGGATCTGGATCGCGCGAAAGGCGCCTGTGCGGGCGTGCGTCGGACGATAGCCGAGCTGTCCCATTCGAGTGACAACGAGGCACTGCTGGAGCGGGCCCGTGCTGATGCTCTGGCCATTAGGGACGAGAGGATGGCCGTGCTAGCGCGGCAGCTCCGTGACATGACTGCTCCGCCGCAATGATGTACTCTTTTTTGCCCCTTTTTTTTGCTTTCCCAGATGTAATTTTGTTCTTTCTTGGGAATAAAAAGAGACTTTTTTCCTAACTTTGGACCCATCATTTCGGAATGTAAATGACAGGTTAGGGCGAGAGTGGTATCAGAGGTAGTATGGACGTGATAAACTCGCGGTAAACTTCAGCAGGGCACGTCTATTCAGAGGTCATATGGACATGATAGAACGTGCTTTGGCCAAGTTTTGTAGGTAAAGTACTATCAGAGGTGAGATAGACGTGATAGGCTTTACTAGAGTTTACAGCTCAGAGGTAATATGGACATAGCTGTTTTGTGGGCCTATTACTTTTTGCGCACCTAGGTACAAGTAATAGGTTTGAGGACAAGCCCTGCTAGAGGTAATATGGACGTAGCAGATTTTGTGGACCTAACACCACTGGCGTACTTAGATTTAGTACGGGTGTTAGTTGAAGTGACGATCGATATCAGAGGTGATAATCGATGGTCAGAATCTTGGAAAGCCTATTCAGAGGTGATATGGACATGGCAGATTCTCCAAGAAAATACAGTTCAGAGGTGATATGGACATGACTGATTTGTGGGCCTATTGCTTTTTGCGCACCTAGGTGCAAGAAATAGGTTTGAGGACAAGCCCTGCTAGAGGTAATATGGACGTAGCAGATTTTGTGGACCTAACACCACTGGCGTACTTAGATTTAGTACGGGTGTTAGTTGAAGTGACGATCGATATCAGAGGTGATAATCGATGGTCAGAATCTTGGAAAGCCTGTTCAGAGGTGATATGGACATGACAGATTCTCCAAGGAAATACAGTTCAGAGGTGATATGGACATGACTGATTTGTGGGCCTATTGTTTTTTGCGCACCTAGGTGCAAGAAATAGGTTTGAGGACAAGCCCTGCTAGAGGTAATATGGACGTAGCAGATTTTGTGGACCTAACACCACTGGCGTACTTAGATTTAGTACGGGTGTTAGTTGAAGTGACGATCGATATCAGAGGTGATAATCGATGGTCAGAATCTTGGAAAGCCTGTTCAGAGGTGATATGGACATGGCAGATTCTCCAAGGAAATACAGTTCAGAGGTGATATGGACATGACCGATTTGTGGGCCTATTGCTTTTTGCGCACCTAGGTGCAAGAAATAGGTTTGAGGACAAGCCCTGCTAGAGGTAATATGGACGTAGCAGATTTTGTGGACCTAACACCACTGGCGTACTTAGATTTAGTACAGGTGTTAGTTGAAGTGACGATCGATATCAGAGGTGATAATCGATGGTCAGAATCTTGGAAAGCCTGTTCAGAGGTGATATGGACATGGCAGATTCTCCAAGGAAATACAGTTCAGAGGTGATATGGACATGACTGATTTGTGGGCCTATACTAGTTTCTTCTTTGAAGTAGTTTCGTCGGATTACGAGAATCTCGCCGTATTCCTCCTGAGTGGAGAAGATTAGGCGTAGTACTTCTTCAGGAATTTGCCGTTGATAGGAGCCATTAATAGGTCTCCATTGGGCTGGGCTAGTCTGTAGGCTCCGTTCGAGAATGTTGTCTCGATCACATAAGGGCCTTCCCACTTGGGCTGGAACTTGCCTTTACTCCTGTGAGTAAGAATCATCGGCCTTCTTACGGATAAAACTAGCTCGCCGACTTTGAACACCCTTTCCTTTACTTTACGATTAAAAGCTCTGGAAATGCGTGCTTGGTAGAGCGCGGTGCGCTGTTGAGCTTGGAGGCGTTTCTCGTCTAATCCTTCTAGCTCCTGAAGCCTTAACAGGTCATTCTTTTCTTGAGTCAGCTCGTTAGCCACGGCTATCCTGAGTGACGGGATCTGGATTTCAATGGGGAGAACTGCCTCGCTCCCGTATACCAGTGAGAATGGGGTGCAGCCTGTCGGCGTCCGTACCATTGTGCGGTATGCCCAGAGACATTCGCCCAGCTTTTCGTTCCAATCTCTTTTGTTTGAAGAGACGAATTTCTTCAAGAGTTTGATAATGGTTTTGTTGAAAGCTTTCGCCAAACCATTAGCAGCTGGATAGTATGCCGTAGAGGCGATATTGTGTATTCGATTTTTATCGCAAAATCGATGAAACGCTTGGCTGATGAACTGGGGCCCGTTGTCATGGATTATCCTTCGGGGGACCCCGAAGCGATAAATGACGTGATGCTTGATGAAGCTGATCACATTAGACGCCTTTACCTCAGCAAGAGGGATTGCCTCTGCCCATTTGGAGAAGTAGTCCGTGATAGCCAGTATGAACTGGTGACCTCGGGAAGAAGACGGGTGAATGGGACCAATGACGTCCATACCCCATGCTTCGAAAGGCCAGGATGCAACTGTAGGATGCAGATGCTCAGATGGTCGGTGTATGAAGTCTGCGTGAATCTGACAGGCTCTGCATTGTCTTGCATACCGTATCGCATCTGTGATCATAGTAGGCCAATAATAGCCCATTCTCCTGATGCGATCCTGTAGCTTAGGACCGGGTTGGTGTGCTCCGCATACGCCGTCGTGAGCTTCCCGGATAATCTGCTGTGCTTCGTCGTTAGACAGACATCTCAACAGTAATCCGTCGTAGGTCCGGCGATATAGGCATTGTGCAGATGCATCGTAATAGAAGCGTAATGATCGTCGCTTGATGGACACTGCTCCTTTGGGGTCCTCTGGCAAGATTTCGTATGCGACGAAATCTATGAAGGGACTTCTCCAGTCCTTTCCGGGGAGATCTGTGTTCACAGCATGGCTGCGTTCTATGTGAAGGTTGTTCTTCGCACAGAATAAGTCTCTGTTAAGAAGGATTACCGAATCCTGCCTTCTTATAGGAGTGGCTAAGTCTGCGGCTAGACTGGCTAGGGCATCGGCTTCCAGATTCTGAGACCGAGGTACATGCTCCAGGAAGAATCCTTTGAAGGTCATGGCTATCTCGACCGTTGCTTGGTGGTAGGGGATGAGGTCTGGATTCCGGACTTCATATATCCCTCTGACTTGATTGACGATAAGCAGAGAGTCACCGAAAGCTTCCAGGGATTCGACCCCCAGCTCTTTGGCGGCTCGGAGCCCGATTAACAGAGCGTTGTATTCTGCCACATTGTTGGAGCAGGGCTCGCTAAGAGAATATGCTCGGTAGATGACGAGCTGATCAGGAGTGACCAGGATGACTCCTACTCCTGAGACGATGTTTCCCTTGGGACCGGTTCTGGAGGCCCCATCGAAGAAGAGTTGCCATGCGTCGGTCTCCATTGCGGAGTTACATTCTGCAACTTCGTCGGAAATGTCCTCGTATAACTTGGAGGACTCCGGGATCGGATGGGCAGCTAGGAAGTCAGCCAGTGCTTGGCCTTTAATGGACTTCTGCGGTACGTATACCATGTCATATGGCGTTAATAGCATCGCCCAAGTCGCGAGTCGGGAGTTAAGAACACTCGGTTTGCTCATTAGTACCCGCAGAGGGTTGATCCTGGAGATGATATGAATGGTCTGTCCGGTGACATAGTGTCGTGTCTTCTGGACGGCGAACATCAGAGCCACGCATTCCTTCTCCACTGGGTTGTACCGGTGCTCGGCCCCGACCATCATCCTGCTGAGGTAGTAGATAGCTTGTTCATGCCCCATGTCGTTCTTCTGTGCAAGAAGAGCTCCTAGTGAATGATCCATTGCTCGAACGTACAGCAAGAATGGTTTTCCCATGACGGGAGGTGCCAGAACTGGCGGACTGGTGAGGTAGCGTTTGATGTCTCCGAACGCCTGCTGACAGGTTTCGTCCCACACGAAAGATACACCTTTCTTCATGAGGTGAGAAAAAGGCTGACATCTCCCCGAGAGGTTGGATATGAATCGCCGGATATAGGCCAGACGGCCTTGAAATCCCCGGAGTTCCCTCAGATTACGGGGTGGTCGCATTCCTACGATTGCCTGGACTTTGTCAGGGTCCACCTGGATGCCTTTGGTGGTGATGACAAATCCCAGGAACTTGCCACTAGATACACCTAGAAATGATTTCGTAGGGTTCATCTTGAGTTGATGGCGACGCATTAGCTCGAACACCGTCCTCAAGTCTTGGAGGTGATCACCTTTGAGGCGGCTCTTGACGGCTATGTCGTCTACGTAACATTCTACTATTTTGCGTAAATGCTCATGGAATATGTTACTCATGGCCCGTTGGTATGTAGCCCCGGCATTCTTCAATCCGAAGGGCATGACCGTATAGCAATATACCCCCAGTGGTGTCCGGAAAGCAGTGTGCTTCTCGTCTTCAGGATGCATCTTGATCTGATTGTATCCCGAGAACCCGTTCATGAAAGACATGCGTTCGAAACTGCAGGTGTTGTCGATCATGATGTCGGTGATAGGAAGAGGGAATTTATCTTTGGGACAGGCCGCATTTAGATCCCGGTAATCGATGCAGATATGCACCTTCCCATTCTTTTTCATGACTGGGACAACATTGGCGACCCAGTCGGGATGTTGCTCTTCACGGATGAAGCCGCAGGCTATCAACTTCTTGACTTTAGCTTCAATGGCGTCCATCATATCCGGGCGGAACCGGCGTTGGTGCTGTTTGACAGGCCTTGAGTCGGTCAAAATGTTGAGCTTGTGAGTAGCTCGAAGATGGACAACCTGGCTGGCGTATTGGCCAGTTGGGCCAGGATGTCGAAGTTGTACGGTTTCTCTAAACCTTTGTTTGGAATGTTCTTCACAGGTACATCGAAGCGTACTTCCTTTTGTTTTCCCTTGTCCGCTGGAGTTGGTCTTGAAGGACCGGTCTCTGGCGTGGCGGGCTCGGGTCCCGAAGGCTTGGTGGCCGGGGCGTCTTCCGGGCTCGTGCCGTAGTCCTTGAGGTAGGCTTTCCCTGATCGGGTTGCTGTAGCCAACACCTCGTCCTCTTCTAGAGTGGCAACCATATGGCATAGTTTGCATTTGGAGTTCTTTCTAGACTTAGCTCTGATAGCATCGGTCTCTTCCCCGATTTCTGACACCAGGTCGGGATGAACCCACATAATCTCGCCTTGCCGGGTAGTTAGGGGTACCAGGTTGCGATTTTGATCCCGAGCTGGAGGAAGATTGATGATGTTCATCGTTGCTCGGAAAATAGGCGTGACACCATCCAGGATCGTTCGGGGAGGCAGACTGCCAAACTGGAGAGAGATCATGTTGGCCGTGACCGTCTTCTCGGTGTTGTGCAGGGTGATCGCCTTAGCATCGATTAACCCCTGGATCTTCCTTTTCAGTACGTAACACGCCTTTGTTGGGTGGTGTACATATCGGTGGAAGACACAGTATTTTGGGTCATTAGTATTGCCAACTTCCTGGGGCCGCCTCAGCTCTGGAAGGGTGATCTTGCCACTCTTGACGAGACACTCGAATATGCTCGGGACGTCGTCGTCGTCGAAGGAGTAGACTTCAACGGGTCTGGAAGTCCCGGGTTTTGCTTGCGCGGTTGCCGCAATCTTTGGTCTGGCCGTATTGATTGCCAGGGCTTCTTTCCTTTTGGGACCACGAGGGTGGTCGCTGCTAGGAGATGGCCTCTTGCCTCTGTCGGAGGCGGAGATCATGATGCCATTGTCGTGCGCCTTGCGACTATTGTCTTCGGCTGCTACCGCCGAGATGATGAACGAGGGCCAATCACGGAACTGATATGGTCCTGTGAACACCGAGACCACGGAAAGGAGGTTCTTCCTGCAAATGTCCACCAATGCAGAGTCGGGAACTCCTGGAGGCATTTGTAAGGTGGCCTGACGAAAACGTTCGATGAAGATGCGAACGTCTTCCTTTTCCTTTTGCTTGACTTCGATGAGAGAGGACATAGACATGTCCATTCCTCCCTCGTAGAACCGTATGAAGAATAAAGTTCTGAAGTATTCGAAGGAAGTGATGCAGTTATCCGCCAAGCTGCGGTACCACTGATAGGCTACTCCTGAGAGGCAACCTTTGAACACCCGAATAAGGAGGGCATCGTTCCCTTGTAGCAACACCGTCATCATGCTGAAATAATTTATGTACTGGCTCGGCGATGTTTTTCCCTTAAACAGGGCCATGGTCTGAGGTTTGTACCTTGGCGGGAAAGGGACTTCCTCCCAGATAGCTGGGTAGGGCTGGTTGATTCCCAGTTTCTTGAGCTGATCCTTGTGTTTCAAGGCGTCAAACTGGGCCTTCAACTCCCGGACTGCCTGCATCGGATTTTCAGTCGGAAGCGGGGCCACGGAGTGGTGCGGAGTTGGTTGTATCGTAACCCCAGCGGGAGGTAAGGCATTCTCTGAGTGAGGAAGCGGAGGAACTTCTGACTCTTGATCCAGCGCGGGCTCTTGGCTCGGGTGGGATGGTGGTAAGTCCACCCCCACACGTATCTGAGTCGGCGGGACCGATGCTTGAGCCATGGTAGCTGCGTGCTGAGTTAGCATCATCTGGTGCATGTTTTCCATCATGGATTGCATTTGTTGCAGAGATGTTTCCAGCGTGGTGAGGCGTTGTTCCGCGTCCCCTGACGGTGAAGCTTCCTCGTATTCATCTTCAACGGCGTAGGCTCCCATCTCCCTGGGCGTCATTGAAGGATTAGTATAGGTCACTGTAGAAGTCGACTCTACACTTTCTGCTTCTGATTCTTGGCGACCCTCGGCGTCGGAATCGGAAGAGGATGGAGCTGGCTGTCGTGACTTTGCGCGAGTGTTCTGGAATACTCCGGCTTCAGTGTCACTGAACCTCCTTCGGCTCGGGGGCTTGGAGGGATGTTGTCTTGAACTCGACCCTCCTCTACGCAGGTGTGAGGCCATGTTTACAGGCGCATGCGCGGGTTCCCCTCCCTGGAAAGACAGAGAGTAGCCCAATCGGTCGAAGACCGATCATTTTGTTTTGGGACAGCAGCAATTAATCACAACCTTGTGGCTATTACAATGATGCTCGCTAGGAGGCGTAATAGACATGTTGGAAGGTCCCCTCTCTTTACGCTTCTGGACTAGATACTTGCGTAGGTCAGGAGGAGTTACCGGAGAGGCCCTTAGTCGGCCATTGGTTTCTCGCGTGATCCGGAGGGTAGGCATTCTGTTCCTTCGCTGGCGTGGAGGCCGAGAGGTTAAGTAGCCTGCCGCTTGCTTTCCTTCGCGGAGATCACAGCGCTCATCTGGTTTACCGTAGAGGTCAGATGATGTCTTGCGCGTGGAGCGAGATCTGTTCTTCCGTCTTGGCGCCGAGGCACCATCGGAAGTTCTGTCTGTACCGCGCAGAGCGGGAGATAGATTACTACGCGTAAAGCGCAGTGAAGGCTTCTGGGTTAGCGCTGAGGCTTCGCCCGAAGTTTTGTCTTTACCGCGCGTAGCGGGAGACTATTTCCTACGCGTAAAGCGCAGTGGATTCTTCGGGGTTAGCGCTAAGGCTTCGCCCAAAGTTTTGTCTGTACCGCGCGTAGCGGGAGACTGAGCAAACCGAGTGTTCTTAACTCCGACTCGCGACTTGGGCGATGCTATTAACGCCATATGACATGGTATACGTACCGCAGAAGTCCATTAAAGGCCAAGCACTGGCTGACTTCCTAGCTGCCCATCCGATCCCGGAGTCCTCCAAGTTATACGAGGACATTCCCGACGAAGTTGCAGAATGTAACTCCGCAATGGAGACCGACGCATGGCAACTCTTCTTCGATGGGGCCTCCAGAACCGGTCCCAAGGGAAACATCGTCTCAGGAGTAGGAGTCATCCTGGTCACTCCTGATCAGCTCGTCATCTACCGAGCATATTCTCTTAGCGAGCCCTGCTCCAACAATGTGGCAGAATACAACGCTCTGTTAATCGGGCTCCGAGCCGCCAAAGAGCTGGGGGTCGAATCCCTGGAAGCTTTCGGTGACTCTCTGCTTATCGTAAATCAAGTCAGAGGGATATATGAAGTCCGGAATCCAGACCTCATCCCCTACCACCAAGCAACGGTCGAGATAGCCATGACCTTCAAAGGATTCTTCCTGGAGCATGTACCTCGGTCTCAGAATCTGGAAGCCGATGCCCTAGCCAGTCTAGCCGCAGACTTAGCCACTCCTATAAGAAGGCAGGATTCGGTAATCCTTCTTAACAGAGACTTATTCTGTGCGAAGAACAACCTTCACATAGAACGCAGCCATGCTGTGAACACAGATCTCCCCGGAAAGGACTGGAGAAGTCCCTTCATAGATTTCGTCGCATACGGAATCTTGCCGGAGGACCCCAAAGGAGCAGTGTCCATCAAGCGACGATCATTACGCTTCTATTACGATGCATCTGCACAATGCCTATATCGCCGGACCTACGACGAATTACTGTTGAGATGTCTGTCTAACGACGAAGCACAGCAGATTATCCGGGAAGCTCACGACGGCGTATGCGGAGCACACCAACCCGGTCCTAAGCTACAGGATCGCATCAGGAGAATGGGCTATTATTGGCCTACTATGATCACAGATGCGATACGTATGCAAGACAATGCAGAGCCTGTCAGATTCACGCAGACTTCATACACCGACCATCTGAGCATCTGCATCCTACAGTTGCATCCTGGCCTTTCGAAGCATGGGGTATGGACGTCATTGGTCCCATTCACCCGTCTTCTTCCCGAGGTCACCAGTTCATACTGGCCATCACGGACTACTTCTCCAAATGGGCAGAGGCAATCCCTCTTGCTGAGGTAAAGGCGTCTAATGTGATCAGCTTCATCAAGCATCACGTCATTTATCGCTTCGGGGTCCCCCGAAGGATAATCCATGACAACGGGCCCCAGTTCATCAGCCAAGCGTTTCATCGATTTTGCGATAAAAATCGAATACACAATATCGCCTCTACGGCATACTATCCAGCTGCTAATGGTTTGGCGGAAGCTTTCAACAAAACCATTATCAAACTCTTGAAGAAATTCGTCTCTTCAAACAAAAGAGATTGGAACGAAAAGCTGGGCGAATGTCTCTGGGCATACCGCACAATGGTACGGACGTCGACAGGCTGCACCCCATTCTCACTGGTATACGGGAGTTAGGCAGTTCTCCCCATTGAAATCCAGATCCCGTCACTCAGGATAGCCGTGGCTAACGAGCTGACTCAAGAAAAGAATGACCTGTTAAGGCTTCAGGAGCTAGAAGGATTAGACGAGAAACGCCTCCAAGCTCAACAGCGCACCGCGCTCTACCAAGCACGCATTTCCAGAGCTTTTAATCGTAAAGTAAAGGAAAGGGTGTTCAAAGTCGGCGAGCTAGTTTTAGCCGTAAGAAGGCCGATGATTCTTACTCACAGGAGTAAAGGCAAGTTCCAGCCCAAGTGGGAAGGCCCTTATGTGATCGAGACAACATTCTCGAACGGAGCCTACAGACTAGCCCAGCCCAATGGAGACCTATTAATGGCTCCTATCAACGGCAAATTCCTGAAGAAGTACTACGCCTAATCTCCTCCACTCAGGAGGAATACGGCGAGATTCTCGTAATCCGACGAAACTACTTCAAAGAAGAAACTAGTATAGGCCCACAAATCAGTCATGTCCATATCACCTCTGAACTGTATTTCCTTGGAGAATCTGCCATGTCCATATCACCTCTGAACAGGCTTTCCAAGATTCTGACCATCGATTATCACCTCTGATATCGATCGTCACTTCAACTAACACCCGTACTAAATCTAAGTACGCCAGTGGTGTTAGGTCCACAAAATCTGCTACGTCCATATTACCTCTAGCAGGGCTTGTCCTCAAACCTATTTCTTGCACCTAGGTGCGCAAAAAGCAATAGGCCCACAAATCGGTCATGTCCATATCACCTCTGAACTGTATTTCCTTGGAGAATCTGCCATGTCCATATCACCTCTGAACAGGCTTTCCAAGATTCTGACCATCGATTATCACCTCTGATATCGATCGTCACTTCAACTAACACCCGTACTAAATCTAAGTACGCCAGTGGTGTTAGGTCCACAAAATCTGCTACGTCCATATTACCTCTAGCAGGGCTTGTCCTCAAACCTATTTCTTGCACCTAGGTGCGCAAAAAGCAATAGGCCCATAAATCAGTCATGTCCATATCACCTCTGAACTGTATTTCCTTGGAGAATCTGCCATGTCCATATCACCTCTGAACAGGCTTTCCAAGATTCTGACCATCGATTATCACCTCTGATATCGATCGTCACTTCAACTAACACCCGTACTAAATCTAAGTACGCCAGTGGTGTTAGGTCCACAAAATCTGCTACGTCCATATTACCTCTAGCAGGGCTTGTCCTCAAACCTATTTCTTGCACCTAGGTGACATAGTGTCGAAGCCTCAGCGCTAACCCAGAAGAGATCGGAGAGATCGGAGAGATCGGAGAGTCCGAAGAGATCGGAGAGTCCACAGGAATAGTAGAGGATGTCTTGGGCATCCACACATTGCGCAGCTTCCTGTTGTCCTGGACGGAGAGAGGGCGAGAGCTACCCCCGGCTCGAAGCATGTCTTCGTAGGCTGACTGGTCGAAATGAACGACCAGCGTCTTCTTCACGGTTCCCACGGATACCGTATCGTGTTGAGCAATTACTTCCTCGTCAGAAGAGAAAGATGTCCCCAGCAGAGTCGCCATCTTGTTTGTGGTATTAAACGAAAGGAATGAAAATGTATTTCAATGACGGGGTTTATGCGAAACCCGCGCCCTTCTGTTTACAAACAAACTTGTACAATGTAATCCTATACGAGGATGTGGGAGTACAATTTATTTAATCTGGGTATAAATTGCTATAGGTGTCTGATCTGCGGTCGATCACTTTAGCCCTTGGACCACACGATGTTGAAGAAGTGCCGTGGAAGACAGGTAGCAGCTTCGAAGGTTGCAGAAGAGGTTGGACGCACGAGGCCAAGGTCGTCGATCCCTGCTCTTTGCCTGCTCTCCGGGCTCTCTCTCTCTCTCTCTCCCTCTCTCTTTCTCTCTCTCTCTCTCCTTGGACGATAATTCTCTCCTGGATGATAATTCTTTTTTCTGCTCTTTTTTCCCCATTGATAGGGGTCTCTATTTATAGAGTTTTGGTGACAGTGACCACTCCGTCGGTGTAAAAATCAAGGAGTGGGAAGTACAACACCCTTTTACACAACGGTTAAAGTAACCAATGCCTGCGTATGGATGATCTTTTGAATGAGCGTATGACGCGGGTCCAACTAAGGGAACACAACGCGTACTATTGCTACGAAGATCATGGCGTAAGAGCCACGCAGGTAGGTATCCCGTGTGTAGAAACGGTTGGCGTAGAAGCCAAATGACTGTCACCCTGGTACAGAGGCCAGATAGGCATAGAAGCCGAATAGGCGTAGAAGCCGGATAGGCGTAGAAGCCGGATAGGCGTTGAAGCCGGGTAGGCGTAGGAGCCGGAGAGGCGTTGAAGCCGGAGAGGCGTTGAGAGCCGAAGGGGCGCAGGTCTTGAATGGGCGTAGTAGCCGCTGCGTACCGTGCCCGAGTGCTGACGTGGACGTCTTAGCCGGAATCACGGCTTTCGAAGATGTAATCAAATCTTCTACAGAGATTTGCCATCATCTTGTGTATTAAATGCGAAGACGTGTTTTGAAGGTCTACAGCCCTTCTGTGCATCCGTTTGCAGAGACGTGCCTTGACTGAACCTGTCACCGCTCCGTGCAATTAGACGTAGAGACGTGCCTCGAGCCCCGTACGATGTGCAGCTTTTGACGTGGCAGGCGGTTTGTCTACTGCGGAGCGTAAACTGGCTTATGCCTGCCTGTGTAAAACAATGCAGCGTATCCCTCTGTACGCAAAAGAGCGGTTTATGCTGAGGGGACGTCAGTAAACGACGGTTCGGTGGTATCTTAACCCAATCCTCTGCATTAAATGCAGAGATCCGCCATCATACTGTGGTGTGCGTCCCGAGGGGTCTGTGCCTGTTTCCAGCCGTCGTCTGGGTCGCCGTGCAGCACTTTTTGTCAGGAGTCAGAGGCCAGGTTCACTGCGTGACTTGACAGGTTCATTTCGGGGAAGACGAAGCGTTCCTCGTACGCTATTTAACGCTGCTTTGAGAGCAGCTGAGTTTTTACGCCCTGGAGGCGATGGGGGGGGGGTCCCGTCTACGCCGAAGCGGTTTTGGACGCGCTGCACCCTTGAGCTCTTACGCCTGATGGCACTGAAGGCCTTTGCTCGCGCTGCTCTGTATCAATACGCCGCGTAGCTTTTGCCAGCGTATTTTTCATGCTTCTACAACAGTCTAAGGAATTCCCCTCAAGTTAACATTACAGTCTCTATACAACTTAGAATTTACCCATTTATCATCTAAGGCTATACATCTAAGAAAGCTATGCCCCAAATAATTTAATCATGTTATGGAATCCTCAAAGTTTTTTTTTAACACCAACATATCATCTATGATATGCCCTTAATTATTTATAACGAAGAGTCACCAAGCTATATGATTAGCCTATGGGGTATATCTAGCACTATCAGTGTATCACTTATTCCAAGCACGATGTTTCATCTTTCCGAAACAAGAGAAGACGGAAAATAATGGTATGGAGTTCAAGGAGGAGGTAATAGAATGGAAATATGGGAATCAAAGCGTTTAAAGGATTCAAATGGAAATTGTCAAGGCAGTTGTGGATTGAAATACTATTTGGTAATTTCTTTTTCGCATGCTCGTATTAGTACAGTTATGTAACCGATACGATCCGCTCAGACATATCTAGAGGGCAAGTACAGGTGTCTACTAGTCAACTTTATATCTCAATCCACGTAAAGTATTATTGCGAAGGGCGAATCAAGCGTACTATGGTTGATCAGACCGTAGTACACTGATTCTGAAATGTATTAGTGTGGTTGATCAGGTCCCAATAACACATATGTCATGAACAAGCTTGATAAAGGATAGGCTTGCAAAACTAGGCTATAATAGCGGCATAAGTCAAGGTAGTACAACAAATATAAGTACGCTAGATGATGATGAAAGGAGGTACAAATTAATTCAAGTTCACAAAAAACAAAACCAGAATAAGCAATAATAATAAAAGACTCTACAATCTCTACAGTTATCATACAACCTCCTTGTCCAAGTCGCAAGTCGACCAAATAGGGGCATGGACCTCTAAATTCTATCGTCTGAATAAACACTATCGTCTTATGCTAGCATACAATTAATGTCATTCAGTTACACTTCAATAATGGGTCGAAAGACTACGTGATACTAGGTTGTGAGGTATACTACCTAACTTAAAATAATAAACTAATACTGTAATCGTCTTAAGGTTACCGTAGAAGCTCCTGTTAAGGTCTACGAGAAGGGGTCTTAGTACCTATTAGGGTATCCTCCTATATTACATAGGTCATGGTCGTCTTAAGCCTTAGTCATAGTGCTTATAGAACAAGTGTCAATAGTAAGGATAGAAGAGTTACTGGCCGCCAAAGGGAAAGAGGATATAACCTACATTGAGGTAGGGTAAATGTTACGCAATTTGAAAACTAAGGGATAATCATCAGGTTGCAATCTACAAGAATAATTTAAACTGTCATGTTCTAATTACCAATCACATAATTCAAAGTTCAAGAGTAACAACCAAAATCCTAGCAAGCTATATATCCTAACATAGAATAAAATCACTTAGCTTATAATCAGAGGTGTCAGGTGGCATGAGTTGAAAGATGAAAAAAAGAAGAACAAAATTTATTCGTCGCATAATTAACAAATGTTAGGGTCGCAGAGGATCAACATATGAAATTAAAATAGGGGGCTCTAGATAGCATCATAGTTTTCTAAAGGGAGTGGGGTGCTAGTTGCTATGTTCGAGGCATGATGAAGAGAAAAAATATTGATTATATTCCTCTAGGCTTCCTGAGGTGCTGTCTACTAATAATAAGACAATGATCTAAGTTTGCAGTTCTCTAATACTTTCTGACTATGAAGGTTAGGTTTGGTCCTAATATTTAACCTTAAATTTATATTGGTTCCTCAATACGAGGGTCAAATATTATGGTAAAACTTCTAACTAACTCTAGTAGTGTCTATACTACTCTCAAGTCTTCTTAATACATCAAGGGGTAATGGTATACCAATCTAAAGATAAGGAATTCTAGGGTTCACTAGACATTCTAAACTTAGTGGTGTGTCTATATTCTCGTTGTATTCGTAATAGGTGTGCTACCCTAATTATCAACCTAATAACAGGGGTTCCTATATTCTAGCAGAAGGCTATACTCAAAGAACTATTAGGGAAGTACAAGAATCAAGCATGATACAATTGTTCAAATAGAACAGATAGGAGAAAGATGAATCATAGTCAATTGTGGATGAGATCCTATACTCTAGTCCTAGGTGCAGGCTTGTCTGGTACAGTAACGTAACCGAGAAAATATGCTCTCGACCTGCATGAGCGACCACAAAAATATGTCATGATCTAGTCCCAAAAATATGTAGGACTAGGACACGTAAGCATGCCAGCCGTATGGATATAGCAACTCCAATAAATAGGAACCAAAATCCACACGTACGCTGTAATATGAATATCAATCCACAAGTAGTATAAACATATGTCACAAGTCACAGGGTATAATCTAAATCTCATCCACGAAAATCAAATATAAATAAATAACCAGTATCTATGAAACTAGATCTCAATATAAGTATCTAAGGATGATAGTTGGATGGAAATAAATCCACTACCAACTCGAATATAAGAGCAATACAATATAAGTACAACATAACAAACACCATATAAGCATACCAGCTAACAATCACGGGTTCGAAGAGAAGACATCCTCGAAACATATGTAATGATCCGAATCTGCGCTCCTGCGAATACTCAATAACAGATACACCTGGAAGGGCCAGGTCCTCAGAGGGACGTAACAAGATACATAAAACACATGCCAATAAAGTACTGAAATAAATATCCAATGGGTCACCAAACCATCTATGTGAATGGATTTTGAGAACAACGTTCTAACAAGTGGGCTATTTGGCCATAAATGGGATTGGCATGACTCTCTCGGAGAATCAGGGGCCTCAAAGCATGTCATCTTTTGAACGGCAGAGGCCGCCAAGTAGTATAGGGGTCATCACCGCTCGTATCTACAGCGGAGCTTCCAGGTTACAAAATGGAAAGTGCAAAGGAGCCCAAATGCGGTACTTGTTGTTCTCCCCACCCTGTCATGCCCCGATCCCGAAAGGGTCATCGTCCTCGCTGGATCCTTCACGGAACAGATTCGTCCTCGCTGGGGCGTGATGCCGTACGAGCCTGGAGTTGCGCTCGTACAAGGCAAGAACTCACAGTTATAGGAACCCACTTTAAAACACAATTTAGAAAACACATTCACAGATAATTGAACACAAGTGCAGAAAGAAACATGCTTTTTCATTGATAATTCAGAGTAATTTATATAGAGTCTACATTGATGCGCCTTCTCGGCTACTTGAATTACATTAGAAAAGATAACTCAAAATGCAGGACGCGCTCCATCAGATAGTCCCTGTCGTCCATACATTACGCCCTTGTATAGGTTGAAAGTCCAAGCCTCCAAAATGATCTGACTCCAACTATACTTCAAAATAGAGGTGCTCCTAACGCCTCTTCGTCTATCCACTAGCGTTGCACCGTCTGAGTGCCTGAAATAGTTGCCCACAACGTGGGTCAGTACTCAACTTGTACTGGTGAGCGGGATGAACCCACTCGACTAAATCGACACTAGCTTATTAGGGGCGAGCATGCATTAAGATGACTTCTATAAAGAAGCAAGTGAATTCAATTCATATCAGTTGCATGTTTTGATAGGAATAAAAAATAGCATTGAATCCAACCAGTGCATCGATTGCTTACCCAACCGATGCACGCCTTCCCTACAACGAAATACAAGTATACTTACCATCTGCATAAGACAATAAATTAGTATGTGTTCTATTCTATGCGGTCACTGGTGTGATCGACACCTTAGGGACTTATTCCAAGCATTAACGGCGCGCCCTATCAGCCCGGGTAGCAAGCCCTGCTAGAGGTCCCGCAATGCATCGTGACGAGCACGAATCAATATTTCCCTCCGGATCGATACGGTTCCAGTGCCCCAGAAAGTCGTTTCGAGGAAATGATAAACCTTGTGCACAAGTTGTCCCAGATCATGCAAATGCATGAACATTTTATATCTCATACAATGCATCAAATTAAATAGATGAAGTAAAGCAGCAATATATATCTTATGCAACAGTTCATATTTTCTCAATACGGTGTTCCGATTTTGATATCCCATGGGTCCAAACTCTATCCGAGGCACCAGGCCGTAACCAACAACCAAATTCCCATTCCAACCAACTCAAGTTATAAGGTGTGCAAGCATATAATAAAATTAGTCTATAATTCCCATGTTCCTTTCTTAGTGGCTGGCATGCATTGTGGCTAAGCATTTCCTAGGCGTCCAACCGGGCATCATCGAGTGAACGTTTGAAACATTAGAGATGTTGGCGTGAAGAAGTAGGAAAGAAGGGACCAAACCACTCACTGGTTAAGGAAAAAGTTGCTGAAACAAGAAATCCCGCCTAGCGACGATCAAACGTCAGTTACGCGGACCTGCAACAGCACGAGCACCGAGTTAGAATTCTTGCCTATCCTTCCTTGCCGAACTCCCCAAAATTCAAGCTCCAATCAATAAAACCAGCAGCAAAAACCAAGCAACTCGAAAGCAACACCAAATCAAAATCCCAAAGCGGCAACCAAGAAAACCAAGCAACCAAACACAAAAACTATTGGACTTGTTTCAATAGAGGCCTTTCCATGAGTTGGAAAAGATCATCGCATTTCGTCCGTGGCAAAAAGATGCCGAAGATCTAAGCATACTCGGACGGACTAGCCACAAGCCCAATTATATAGTGCACATCCCGGTCGGATCGGGATTTATGGCACTACACACCCCATGCTCTAAGTATGTCACATTCATGACACGATTTGGTTCATAGCCTATCCTTAGTACCCTAGCCCAATCCTGCAACCAAACAAGGACAGGGATTGGACCATTGTACTACAATAGGCTATGTCCATAGACCTCTAATAACTGCTAAGTCTACTAGCATACAAAGTTTCTAACAACAGTTATTCCTAACGCACGACCCATATGTACAGGAGGCCAAACCCTGCATGCCAGTCCGTGATCTATATGAGACTCACAACTCGTGTAACAACTGTGTCACGGCCAATGAACCTAAATATGCTACATGATAATGGGGTAGTCTCATAAATAAGGTCAATGCAAATACATAAATAAAAATATACCGCGACGACACCGTCGCACGCATTTTATATAACAGTTAAAATATATGAACTAAAGACAGAAAATAAGGATGCATGCAACATATGGAATATGAATAACGGTACAATGGCAGGGTATACTTGCCTGGCAAGGAAGCTGCAATGTACCAATAACCTGCTCCAGAAGTCGCGCAGAACAAATCCAATATCCTATGTACATATAATATAATTCAATAAAATCATTATTCATTATACTAGTACATACACAACCATATTTACACTGGACTTAGGGGTACACTAGGGGTGGCACTAGTCATCTAACACAGTCAATTGCACGACTACTTACGCGGGTGTCCTATATTAAATATTATATCACAGTCAGTGAGTCAAAATAATGTGTCTAGGCCAGTATATAAATGTACACAAGACAGTCATCTAGCATGTTCTTAAGGTCAACATGGTCAAGGTAAGTACGGGACAGTCCACGGTGTCCTAGGGTATCTGTATTTACACTTGGGTCACAGGTCATGTGCAGTCAACTAATATTTTACAGGGTCACAGGTCATGTGTAGTTATGGGGTATCTGTATTTACACTTGGGTCGCCTACAATATTTATCAATTACATATTATCAATAATTTCGTACAAAATATGTATAAGTGTATATACATTAAATAGAAATATATATTATATATATATACATATGTTAAAAATATACATAACACAACCATTATTTAAGAATACATATACTGAATATATATATATATATATATATATATATATATATATATATATATATACTAGTAAAATATACATATGTTATATTTATATATATATACCAATAAAATATATCTATACTATATTTAATACAAGTACACATATATATACCAAAATACACACACACACACACACACACACACACACACACACACACACACACACACACACACATATATATATATATATATATATATATATATATATATATATATATATATATATATATATATATATATATGTTTATATATATATCAAAATACGTATTTATATATACCAACACAAATATATATATATATATATATATATATATATATATATATATATATATATATATATATATACACCAAAATAGTACTTATACTATATAGGTATAAATATACCAATACGAACATTAACATATATCATATATATATATAGATATATTAATATATATATATATATACACATTGAATACGTATATATACAGATAGAGAAATACACGATATATATATATATATATATATATATATATATATATATATATATATATATATATATATATATATATATATATATATATACATATATGCGTATAAATACGAAACATACATACACACATACACATATACACATACACATATACGCACATACACATATACACATATACGCATACACATATACGCACATACACATATACACATACACATACACATATACACATATACGCACATACACATATACACACATACGCGTATACACATACACCTATTCACACATACACGTATACAAGGGGAGGATCGAACCTGAGCATGCACGACGTCGGCGAGGACATCGACGACGATGATGAGTAGCTTTCTAACAGTTTAATCCATTACAAGCATTTTCATAGTTAATATTATACTAATCTATGTTAGTCCTGAGGCAGATTAAAGATGGAAGAACGCGGGTCATAGCAGAGCTACAAGCGAGACCTGAAATCCGCTCTCTATTGGAACCCAAGTCATCGTCGATATCATAAATTAATACAAGAGTTCCACATCTGAAAATTTTCGATTCCAACAAAACATGAACTATACAAACTGACTTCGAAGAAAATAAAGATTACAACAAGCAATAAGTAAAATGTTCTTCTCTTTACGTTCGCAGACACTAGAATAAGAAAGAATGAAGCAAAGTAAAAGCTGAAGAGAATATCTTTGCTAGGGTAGTCAAAACCATCGTTGCTCAAAGCAAGATTCGTCGTACAGATGATCTGCCCTCAGGAACCAACAAGTTCACAAATGAACTTCTGGAACGCTATTGTCACCATCGAAAATACTCAAAAATACCATATGGGAGGAGGACACTCTGGGCCGCATATCATCTGGTGTTCTCGATTTTTCATCTGATTTTTTCTCTCTCGTCAAATGAAAGAGGAACTTATTTATAAATAGAGGAAAATAGCACTTATGCGGCCTGAGGAAACTCCAGGCCGCATATGCGCTGACCGACCAGATCTCCCAAAAACTGGGTGTCCGAGCCGCAGATGCCGCATGTGCTGCATCCGCCATCGGTCATGCTGTACTACACGAGACAGATATCGCCGCCAAAAGTCGAAAGAAGTCACTCGCGCTGCCTCCGTCGTGGGTCACACTGTATTGCACGAAGTAGACAGTGCCGCCAAACACCGAAAGAAGCCGCTCGTACCGCAGTTTTCAGAAGGCACAAAAAATCATGTACCGTATGCGATGCCAAAAGCAGACATTGTCCCCTCTACAGGCAACTCGCTCATCCAAACATGGCCGTATAGCGTCAGGTCGCATAGCCCCCGGCCGCATAGCGCCTGGCCACAAAGACCCTGGTCGAATAGCGCCTGGCCGCATAGCTCCTGATCGTATAACGTCGGGCCGCATAACCCCTGGCCGCATAACGCCGGACCACATAGCGCCTTAGGCCGCAAAGGGCCTAAGACCATATAGCACCAGGTCACGTGCTCCATGAAGTATGCGCCTGAGAGCAACCGTGCATGAAACTTGCGCATAAGGGAGCGTATGAGCGCCATACGACGATGCTGACGTGGTAAGTTTAAAGTGCGCCAACAAAGCATCACTTTGCGCCCTTGAGCCCGAGCCCGAGTCTGAGTCCGAGTCGCTAAGTCCCTACGGGACTTAGCTCCTAAGAAAAACTTTCCAAATGTGGTTACAAAACAAAGATTGTCATAAAGGAGTTTACACTTAATCCCTCTAGGAAAGTCAATCCACATGGGCCACCATCCCATGTGTATACACCAATACTAAGCATATCTATATATTGAGATATACACATTGGTGATTTTCCAATGTGGGACTAAAACTCCCAAAGCTAAGTGAAAAATATCAACATTCTCCACATATATCACAATATATGGTCGAGCGTTCCTCATAGTGACTGTCATCATGCATTAGGATAGATGTCGCCGAGGACTTGAATCTTCCCGCATGGGTCAAACAACAGTATGATACAAGAAAGGACTGAGCCTTGAATTCTGTATCATAGCAGCTATTATCCCCAATCACACAATGACCTCAGCTGTGCCATCTGGTCGCACGTTGAAGGGCATGTGCTGACCTGGTCTCTGTGTATGTATTTTTAGGCTTTACAAGCTTTTTCTCAAGAGATGGCCTACATCTCTATCCATACACTTAGGTGGGTTCTTCCACTATGGAGAGTTTATAACCCGGCATGAAGCTTTGCGCTTCTGTGCGGTGCTATGCCACTATGACATGGCCGCTCATGACCGATGATCCCCGTCTTGTGGTGTCATACCACTGTAGCATGAGGACACATGTCTCTTAGTAGTATTGTTACTACACACAGCATGGTGCCTTGCACTCCTGTGCGGTGCTACGCCGCTATGATATGGCTCGAGGCCGAGGTTCACTCCCTCATGTGGTATCACCCATAGTAGCATGAGGTCACATGGCTCTTAGTAGTATTGTACTACATTCCAGCATGAAGCCTTACGCTTTCGTGCGGTGCTACGCTACTGTGACATGGCTCAAAGCCGATGTTCACTCCCTCATGTTGTGGCACCCATTATAGCATGAGGTCACATGCCTCTTTGTAGTGCTGTGCTACCACTCTCTATCTCCTTTCAGCATTAGGCTACATGCCTATGTGCGATGTTACCATCGCTGTAACATGGCCCGAAGCAGAGGTTCACTACCTCGTGTGGTGTCACGCCACTATTGCATGGGATACAGGTCCTTTGTAGTGCTGAAACTACTTGTTCTTCTTGTAACTGTCATGACCCACACCCAAAAAATTGGACATGAGTCGTGGGTACGTCCAGCCTACGCCACAGCATCGGCGGTAGAACGATGTCTAGGTCTACTATCTAGCTAATAATCTCATACAACAATATAAGTACCTGCCAAGATCTCAACTCCAAACTGAAGAATAATATGATAAAGATAATACAAATACTCAATCATGGTCTAAGCACGATAAGATAACAAGGAAGTCTAACAACTACAAAGTCTAAACAACAACAACTACTAAAGACAGCAACAATAATAATAATAACAATAACATCCTGAATCAAATACAAAACAAAGTCTCAAACCAAAAGTCGGGGACAAATCCGGTACCAAAAGCTAATAAATACAACTGAGGTCCTAGTGATCCCGGCTACCAACCCAAAAATCACTCCTAAACTAGGGGGTCCCTGTCTGCACCATCAACAGGGTGAGGTCCATAAAACGTCGGATACCAATCTTCCGGATCCTATAAAAAATATATCCAGTCAGGATTGGAGCAAGTACACCTCTAACAACAGTTCCAGTTAAATGATAAAAACTATAAAGTAGTTGTAGCAAGTAGCACAAGATGAAGGAAATAAAGTATGAACAAGAATATATATATATATATATATATATATATATATATATATGTCATCTGGTGCATAAAGGTAAAGATGCATAAAAATTAGAAGCAAGATAATAATGACTGTAGGATACAAGAAATCTAAACAAAGAGCAAGTATGTGCACAATAACGTGAAGTGAGTCCAGCAAGAGTAAATATAATGAGTCCAGTCCATAAAGTATAAGTGAGACCGGTCAAGAAGTGTAAGTGAGTCCAGACTAGAAAGAATGAACCAGTGTCTCTGAAATACCTGTTTCGACATGTAAACGGTTGGGGTAAGTACGGCTCACCGCACACTGGGTGTGCGGCTGCTATCATTACAGATTAGACCAGAGGGAGTGATTCCAGATTTGGGAATGTTTACATGTCTACTCGAGTATTTTCCCGCCCCGACTAGTATAAGTGAATCCAAGACCCGACACGTAGAATAAATATGAGTCCAGCCAGAAACATGAGTGATGCCTATAGTGAGTCCTGATGTGATGCCAGTAGGTAATTCCAGAAATAGAGGCCAGACATAAAATATACGTGTCGTAAGTAAATGAATCCAGAAATACTAGTCAGTGTCATGCCAGAAAATCAGATAATACTATACTAGAAGCTGAATCATAATAATTATCAGATAATAAAAACTATCAGAGAATGTACTCGCCTGACGTCTTGAGCAACTAGCGAGGATCGAGGTCCAAACTGGCATCACGAAGACCTAATATGAAAATCCAAGGTTACTTAGTGCTCAAGAGAGATAAACACATTTAAATAAACTAAAAATAAGCTTCTAGGCCTTTTCTAGGTCAAACGGGTCAAACCGGTCCATTCTATGTCAAAAAGTCAACTCATAGTCCAAAAAATCAACTCTAGGTCTAAACTAGATCAAAAGATGACTTTGGCGGTCAACTGGGGCAATTACGGTCAACTCTAGGTCAAACTAGGGTGCCCCTAAAATTCTAGGTCAAAACTAGCTCATTAAGCTAGTAAACTCTCAAACTCGCCTCTTTGAGATACCGGGATACCCTCGGTATCCGATATCTCAACCTACGCTATATACCCCATCTAAACCCACTAATATATATATATATATATATATATATATATATATATATATAGAGAGAGAGAGAGAGAGAGAGAGAGAATAAGGGAGGTGAGATGGCACCTCACTCTAAAAATAAGGGTGGCGGTGACGTGGCACAATCTCAACCACACAAATTGGCAGTGACGTGGCACAATCCCAACCACACATTTCATAATTGACAATTTGCACCTAACCCCCTCCCCTCGTTTGTGTGGTTGAGATTGTGCCATGTCACCGCCACCTTTGTTTTTAGAGTGAGGTGTCATCTCACCTCCCTTATTCTCTCTCTCTCTCTCTCTCTCTCTCTATATATATATATATATATATATATATATATATATATATATATATATATATATATATATATATATATATATAAGCACCACTTGTCCCATACACGGGCAAAATCCAATACCTCGCCCCGATACCCAATACCTTGAGTATCTCAAGCTACCTTCAATACCTCAAGGTATTGAAATCAAATATCTTACCTCACCCTTCTCTCTTACTAACTAACTATATATATATATATATATATATATATATATATATATATATATATATATATATATATATATATATATATATATATATATATATATATATATAACTTTCTATCTATCTATCTATCTATCTATCTATCTATCTATCTATCTATCTATCTATATATATATATATATATATAGATATATATATATATATATATATAGATAGATAGATAGATAGATAGATAGATAGAAAGTTATATATATATATATATATATATATATATATATATATATATATATATATATATATATATATATATATATATATATATAGATAGATAGATAGATAGATAGATAGAAAGTTATATATATATATATATATATATATATATATATATATATATATATATATATATATATATATATATATATATATATAAAATCTCTCTCTTTCTTACTCATCTCATCTCTATAGCTAAAAAGGGGGGGGGGGGTATGTTATTGTTGTTGTTGCTACCTGCTGCTGCTGTTGCTACCTATTGTTGCTGCTACTGCTCCTACTTGCTGCTGCTGTTGCTCCCACCTGCTGCTGCTGCTCCTACTTGCTGCTGCTGCTCCCTCAAACTCACTCACTCACTCACTCACTCACTCACTCACTCACTCACTCACTCAACACTCACACACACTACACACACACATATATATATAAATAAACGCACACACACTATATATATATATATATAGGCACACACTTACACATAAACACACACACAACCACACCTATACACACACACTCACACATCCTCAACACTCACACACACTACACACAAACACACACACTACACACAAACACACACACTACCACACCTATACACACATACTCACACATCCTCAACACTCACACACACTACACACACTCACACACACACTACCACACCTATACACACACACTCACACACACTACCCATATACATATAAATACATATATATATATATATATATACAAATATAAACTCGAAAACCCTAATACACACACTCTAAGGCTAAACCAATCTGCGCACAAGTCCTAAACCTAGAAACTAAGTCAAAATGGCCATTTGGTCATTTCGACGAACACTTGGAGTGCGGCTTGCGATACCTCGCGAAAAGCACACCAAACCTAATCGGAATCGACCCAAAATTTACCCACAAGTTCTAATCGATGTCTAAAATCTCACAAAAATGATAACTCTCTGATTCTAGGTCCATGGCAAAATTCACATGTGTGTGGAATCCATATCGAAGGAAAACGCCTAAATCGCCCAAAATGCCCAAAACTCTGCGATATGACCTCGCATGTCCGAACGGGGACACAAACCTACCCTCAAGACACTCAAGCACATCTACCTAATTCCGTATAACCTAGGGCAACACCCAAAATGGGCCAATCTCGGATTTTACCCAAAATTGACACAAACCCTATGTGAAAGTCTCCAAACCTATCCAAACAAGTTCTAACTTCCTCCCATGGGTAGCCCTAAGGTCTAAGAAGGTTCTAAACTACTAATTACACTATATTAGAGTAATCACTAAGAGAAAATTTAGGATTTACCTCTTGGGAGTTGAAATCTCAAAGCCAAAATCTCCAAAAAGTCCCAAAAGCTCCAAACTAACTTCCAAGCTCTCAAATCCAAGCTCTACTTCCAAAGTAACTCATACACAACTAGGTTAGAGGAAAATAAAAGGTTATGGTTAGATATGGATGAAGATTGGAGGTAGAAAAAGAAATGAGGAAGAAAACTTACTTAAAGTTGGTTGGAGGAGTAAATGAAGGAGAAATGAAGAAAGAGAGTGGAAAGGGGGAAGTGAATGAATGGAATAAAGGGGAAAAGGGGGCCGGCCATGTCATATAGGGTTGGGTTAGGGTTAGATATAGGTACAAAGTCTAAAATACCCCTCCTACAAGTTATGCTAATTAGGGTTTGGGTTTGGGGTTCCAAATGCATTCTAACTAAATCATAATCACTCCAACTAACTAATTAGAATATAAATAACTACTCTAAACTAATAAATAAGTCTGACAAGGGTGTTGGTTGGATTTGACAAGGGTCCACTAGGGTCTGACATGGATCCAGACTAGTCAAAACCCTAAAATAACTAATAAAAATAAATATATGCATCAAATTAAATATTAATACAAATATTTATGATTAATACATAATTTACCAAATTAAAATAAAAAAATATCCTGCCCTGATAATGGGGTAGTGACAAGTCTATTCTCCTTAAAAAAATTTATCCTCAAAATTTAAAGTCGATTGCACTTCTTCTAGGTCAAACCCCCAACAATCACAATTAAGAAATTCTACCTAAACAACATGCAAGATCATGGTCCTACTGGTCGTGTTATCACAGTCTCAATCAGGATCACTAAACTATCTACCATAACACAAGAAAAGTCTAATAGGTACTAATGAAGCACACCACAAGAAATAGAAAAGGACAGAAAGAAGAACAAAAAGAGACAGACCTGCTAACCCGACACCCGTAGCATCGGCCTCCTCGACCGTCAACGCAAAAGCACTACCTTGCTGGGATATGTCCCTCTGCTGGTGCGAGACATGATGTTGTGCCACAGATGGCCTAGCTCCAACTCTCCGATCCTGTGCTCCACTAAATGGAGGTACAGTAGGGCAATCTCGCATATGGTGAGCAGCGGATCCACAGAACAGACACACCTTCAGCCTCCGCCTACAAATATCCCAAGTGTATTCTGCCTTCCTGCAGTAGGCACAAGTGGGCACTCTCTGATCCTGACCCTGCTGCCCCTGCTGAAAAGGAGCCCTAGCTGGTGCAATCCACTGATGCAGCTGTTGCACTGTCTTCTGCACATAGGGAAGCTTAGTCGGTCCAGTGCTACCACTCGCACTACCTGAATCATCCCTACCTCTCTTGGACTTGAGCTCCAAGTCATTCTCTGCCCTCTGAGTATCCCCTACGATCTGCTCAAAAGTTGTCTCGCGGTCACTCCTAGTCAAAGACTTGACCGCCATGACCAAGCCCTTGCGAAACTTTCTCGCCTTTGCTGCCTCACTCAAGCCCTCCACAAATCTGCCCAGATGGCAGAACTCCACTGCGTACTCGTCCACTAGCATACTCCCCTGGACGAGGGCCTCAAACTGGCTCTCCAAAGCACTAAGCGCCACATCTGGGAAAAACTTTTCCTTAAAAAGCCTCTTGAAAGCCTCCCAAGTAAGACCTGGTGCCGCAATCCTCGTATTAGTGCGATACCATGTGAAAGCAAGTTCGAACATCTAACTGCTCGCTGCCTCTATCTGTATGCTGTTTGGAATCTGTGCCAGCCGAAAAATTCCCTTAATCTGCTCTATCCAGTCTTCCGCGTACAGGATCTCCTCTATACTCCAGAAATCCTTGGGCCGCATCCTCTGGAAGTCAATGATGTTGCCCGGCCTAGGATGCTGTGCCTGCTCTGCCTGTGGGTGGATCTGAGCCACTCTGTCTACTGCCATCATGGCCACCTGGTGGGCATTCTCCATGCCCAACCTTATCACATCCACCTGGCGGTGCTGTGCGTCCATCATCTCCCGAAAGAATGCAAATAACTGTATGGCGTCTACTGGTATAGGAGGTGGTGTAGGCACCATCGGAACGACTAGGGTAGTCCTCGGATCGACAGGTGGGGGAGGATCCCCGAGAGAAACAGATGCTCCCTCAACCGCAGGAGTGGTGAGTGGAGCGGTAGCGGTTGCTTGAAGTCGAGCAGGACGAGAGGTAGCAGACCTCTCGGTGGCAGCTGCTGGAATGGTACGATAGGATCGTGTCTTCGGAGGCATCCTGAACACAGATCAAAAGAAGTCAATATGGCACAAAATACGATATCATCAAAGAAGGACAATAATATTTCAAAAGAAAGTAATTTCAGAATAATTAGAAATAGCAAATATTAGATTGAAATCGTTCCTAGTCGTTATTGAGTACACTCTTATCCTAGATCCTATATCCTAGAGCAGGCTCGCAACAGTACAACTAAATCATTATACTACCATGACATCGTACTAATTACGAAGCTCGAGACCTGCATGGGCCACCACCGAAAATATGTCAAGACCCGCTCCCGAAAAATCGGACATGAGTCATGGGTACGTCCAGCCTACGCCGCAGCATCGGCGGTAGAACGCTGACTAGGTCTACTATCTAGCTAACAATCTCACACAATAATATAAGTACCTGCCAAGATCTCAACTCCAAACGGAGGAAAAATATGATAAAGATAATACAAATACTCAATCATGATCTAAGCACGATAAGATAACAATGAAGTCTAACAACTATAAAGTCTAAACAATAACTACTACTAAAGACAGCAACAATAATAATAATAATAACAATAATATCCTGAATCAAATACAATACAAAGTCTCAAACCAAAAGCCAGGGACAAATTTGGTACCAAAAGCTAATAAATACAACTGAGGTTCTAGTGATCCCGGCTACCAACCCGAAAATCACTCCTGAACTAGGGGGTCCCTGTCTGCACCATCGACAGACTGAGGTCCATAAAATATCGGACACCAATCTTTTGGATCCTCTGAAAAATATATTAAGTCAGGATTGGAGCAAGTACACCTCTAACAGCAGTTCCAGTTAAATGATAAAAACTATAAAGCAGTTGTAGCAAGTAGCACAAGGTGAAGAAAATAAAGTATGAACAAGGAAATATATATATATTTGTCAACTGGTGCATAAAGGTAAAGATGCATGAAAATCATAAGCAAGATAATAATGACTGTAGGATACAAAAAATCTAAACTAAGAGCAAGTGTGTGCACAATAACGTGAAGTGAGTCCAGCAAGAGTAAATATAACGAGTCCAGTCCATAAAGTATAAGTAAGACCATTCAAGAAGTGTAAGTGAGTCTAAACTAGAAAGAATGAACTAGTGTCTCTGAAATACCTGTTTCGACATGTAAACGGCTAGGGGTAATTACGGCTCACCGCACACTGGGTGTGCGGCTGCTATCATTCCACATTAGACCAGAGGGAGTGATTACAGATTTGAGAATGTTTACATGTCTACTCGAGTATTTCTCCGCCCCGACTAGTACAAGTGAATCCAAGACCCGACACGTAGAATAAATATGAGTCCAGCCAAAAATATGAGTGATGCATGTAGTGAGTCCTGATATGATGCCAGTAGGTGATTCCAGAAATAGAGGTCAGACACGAAATATATGTGTCGCAAGTAAATAAATCCCGAAATACTAGCCAGTATCGTGCCAGAAAATTAGATAATACTATACTAGAAGCTGAATCATAATAATTATCAGATAATGAAAACTATTAGAGAATGTACTCGCCTGACGTCTTGAGCAACTGGCGAGGATCGAGGTCCAAATTGGCGTTGCAAAGACCTAATATGAAAATCCAAGATTACTTGGTGCTCTAGAGAGATAAACACATTTAAATAAACTAAAAACAAGCTTCTAGGCCTTTTCTAGGTCAAACGGGTCAAACCGGTCCATTCTAGGTCAAAAAGTTAACTCAGAGTCCAAAAAGTCAACTCTAGATCAAAACTAGGTCAAAGGTTGACTTTAGTGGTCAACCAGGGCAATTACGGTCAACTCTAGGTCAAACTAGGGTGCCCCTAAAATTCTAGGTCAAAACTAGCTCATTAAACTAGTAAACCCTCAAACTCACCTCTTTGAGATATCGGGATACCCTTGGTATCCAATATCTCAACCTACGTTATATACCCCATCTAAACCCACTAATATATATATATATATATATATATATATATATATATATATATATATATATCCTAACAAACACACACACATACACACACATACACACACACACACACACACACACACACACACACACACACATATATATATATATATATATATATATATATATAAGCACCACTTGTCCTATACACGGACAAAATCCAATACCTCGTCCCGATACCTAATACCTTGAGTATCGTAAGTTACCTTCAATACCTCAAGGTATTGAAATCCAATACCTTACCTCACCCTTCTCTCTCACTAATTATACATCTAACTATACCTATATATATCTCTATCTATTTATCTATGTAAATATATATATATATATATATATATATATATATATATATATATATATATATATATATATATATATATATATATATATATATATATATAATCTCTCTTTCTTACTCATCTCATCTCTATAGCTTAAAGGGAGGTGTTATTGTTGCTGCTGCTACCTGTTGCTGCTGCTACTGTTGCAACATGCTGCTGCTGCTGCTACATATTGCTGCTGCTGCTGCTGCTACCTATTGCTGATGCTCCTACCTGCTGCTGCTGCTGCTCCTCCCACCTGCTGCTACTGCTGCTCCAACTTGTTGCTGCTGCTGCTCCCTCAAACTCACTCACTCACTCACTCAACACTCACACTACACTACACACATATATATATATAAATAAATGTACACACACTTGCCACCCCCCATTCCTAAAATACCGAGGGACTAGCCATATGGCATTGGCCAGCAGCACACTCCAATGGGCAAACCCAATTTAATGGACCCTTTAGAGTGCACTTAAGCTGTATCAAAACCAAAATGGTCTACAATATATATGTCATAGTCTATGTATCTAATCTCATCCACCAAGTCATAAACAGGAGGCAATATGATAAACCAGTCTCACATATCAATACCATAAATAAAACTATCACAAAATAATAAATAAATATCAAGGGGAACAATTCGTATCAAATAATGAGAGAGAAATATCCAAATCCACAACTAAGAATTACGAGGTATCATACATAAAAATAATCTGAGAATCAAGAGAAGTCCTCCGGTACGACCTCGTCCTCGGCTGCTGGTACTGCTCCGAAATTAGCTCCTAACCCGTAAACCTCAGGATAAACCTCCTCGTCAATACCTAGGAACATAATCTATATCCAGGTCCTCAGGGGACATAATAAGGTACAATAAACACTCAAGCCAATAGTGAACAGAATAATGGCATGAATATAGGAAAAACTACAACTATGTGATATGCAAATGAGAGTATGGTATCGTACCCCGGGCTGGTACTCACGAAAGATCCCAATGGACACTTCCGTATGCTAATAGTACACTCAAGGCTCCGTGTGGAGGAACCAGGAGGAAGATATATATATGAATATATTACTTTAGATTCCGCATAGGGAACCTAAAGCCTAATACGCTATAAATAGTAATAAGTAACATATGCCCGGAGCATGATGAAGACTCTCCCCACCCAATATAACCTCACGTCTAAATCAAGACACGCAAGATCATGACCTTTATCTATCAACACAAGTCATAGTGAATATGTACAATTATACTTACAACTAAAGCAAGCATCATGTAGTCCTATCCAGAGTCCAAGTACCACGATCAAGTCGAGAAAGACTCTGCCACATAAATATCGTGTCAAGTGTCCTACGGTCGGATGTGCAAAATAGCATATGCACAAAATATGGGTTCGAAAGAATGACTCTCTAACTACGATACTCGACTCCGCAGAGGATGTCGGTACCCGATTCTTGTCCGGACACAAAGTATCGTATAACGGCCCTAGGCTCACAAGTACAATAATCAAGCCACACAATTATAATATCTAATACATACATAATATCAAATAAATAATGTATAACTATAAATATCTTGGCAAGGTACACTTGCCTGGTTCTGCAGTCAGTGATGGTAAAGATGATCCAGCGTCGACTCGTTCGGAAATCAATTGACCTAAAAATAAATTAATTACTTAAGGATCAAAACATAATTTTTTGTAATCATAACTAAATTCTATAATTTCTTCAATGCCATGCAAAACCAAGCCCGTTATTATTTCTAACAACCTTGCTTACTTTTACATGATATTGGGACCTAGTTTCTTGGTTTTTGACTTCCAAAGTTTAAGTTTAGATCCCCAATTAAAGGACATAGAATTAAATCCTAATAAGTTATATTTTACAAAATTAAACATGATTTATATGAATTTATAGCAATAAATTCCAGATTTGACAAAAATAACATAATTCAAGATTTCGGCAACTCTATGTTAACTAGTTTTGTCCGAAACTTGTTCGAGACATAGCCGATCCATTATTATTGTTTATATCTATTAAAAATTATTTTATATCCTATTATGTGCTATTATAATATCAAAAAATAATTATCTATTTATTTCATCCAAAAATCCTCTATTTACTAACAAAACAATGTCATATAATTACCTAAAAACCTAGGCTAGTGGCCCTTAGTTATAGGTTCATATTTGACATTATAATATCAGAGAATTTATTTAAAACTACTTATTTTCCAGAAATTAAATATCAACTAATTCAGTTTTTTATAAGCAATAAGATTTCCTCCATTAGTCGTATCATGAATCTTAAACTAGTTCTACCGACAAGCAACCATCACCAAACTATCAAAAAAAATTTATATTTCTTAATATGAGAAAAATATGGCATAATAGGGGTTCTAATTCAGTAAATTAACTTAACCTAAAAGCATTATGTCATGGGATTTGAGGAAGATGTATTTAAGGTTTACCGAAATCGTTGGAGGATTTGAAGGTGGTGTTTCTTCTTGTCCAAGAATTTCTCCTCCTTGGCCATGCTCGAATTGCTATTTCTTTGTGATGGGTTATTGATGAAGAAAAGAGTTATTGATATAATTATGGAGAAGATGGGGTTCTTCTTGAAGGTTTAATGACGTTTGGATGGAGATATTGTGGAAGGATGATAAAAAGTGGAGCTTTTGGAAGAGTGGAAGGGATTTTTGGGTAAAGATATGATGTTGTGAGGGTTAGAGAGGCAAGGGGGCTATTTCACGTGTGGGGGAGAGAGGAAAGGGGCGACCAACTATGAGGGAGGGGTTTTGATAAGATTAGGGTTAGGTTTTGTGATGAGTTGATATATATAGGGCCTTTTTTAAATATATTTAAATAAAGGAGGGGGTTATCTTATTGCTAGGGAGGTTCGGCCAAGGGGGGGCTACTCTTGGCCGAAATTTTGATGGTGGGGTTAGTTGTTATGGTTAGGATTGGATAAGGTTTGGTTGTTGGGTTGGTTAGAGAAGTGGTTAGGTAGTTATTTGCCAACTAGGTTGCCACCTATACAATTTTCTATAGTTAGAACTTCTATAAATAGAAATAAATTAATTTATATATCATATATATATATATATATATATATATATATATATATATATATATATATAATATTTATATGGAAATAATTGGGGTGCACTACATGCCTACATGTGTTTGGGTTGGGTTTGGGTCAAGTTCTAGTCAAAAGGGACAATTTTACGGTAGCCGTAATTCTTGATGTTCTTTAATATTTTTGGAGCATGGGGGAGATCCAAAACTTTCAACATCCATGTTCCAACTATATTAAACTCAATTAAAATTATTATTATAAATTTTGTTGGAAGAAAAAATATCGTGCATTGCTCAAAATATTAAAGCCATGCAAAGGGTCATATGTCTAAAATAAGGTTTTAGAAATTACTACTCTATTATATTTAAATAAAATAAAATAAATAAATTAAAATACCAAAATAACCCTATTAAAAATGAGGGGACTTACCAATCTATCCACCTTAAAAGAATTGCATCCTCGCAATTAAGGATAAGGCTACTCTATGAAGCTATAATGACATAACAATTATGGCAGTTCTGAGGCCATACCTTCATTCTCAAATAAGTGAGGATAACGCTATCGTACGACATCCTCTCGCTTCCAAGTGGATTCACTTGGAGAGTGATGCTTCCAAGCTACGCGAACCAGTCTGATCGTCTGACCCACAGTGTCTTCTCACTAGTATCCAGTATCTCCACGGGCTGCTCCTCATATCTCAAACTCGAACTTACTGCAATCTCAGAATGATCAACTACGTGGCTTGGGTCGGCCACGTATCTCCTCAGTTGTGAGACATGGAATACATCATGCACTCCCTCTAGAGATGGGGGTAATGCAAGACGATACGCCACCTCACCAATACGCTCCAAGAAATTGAAAGGACCAATGTACCTTGGACTCAGCTTGCATTTATTTCCGAATCTAATGGTGCCTCGAGTTGGGAAGATTCTCAGAAATACGTATCACCTTCCTTGAACTCTAAAGATCATCGATGCATGCCTGTCCAATGCTTCTACCTGTCCTGGGCTGCACGAAGATGGCTCTGGATTTGCTTTACCTTCTCAACTGTGTGTGTCACCAACTCTGGACCGAGTATCTGTCGTTCACCTATATCACTCCAACATATAGAAGACCTGTACTTTCTATCGTACAATGCCTCAAAAGGTGCCATCTGGATGCTCGTCTGATAGCTATTATTGTAGGAGAACTCTACCAGATACAAGTGGTCTTCCCAAGACCCTCCAAAATCTAGAATATAAGATTGCAACATATCCTCTAGGATCTGGATTGTTCGCTCTGATTGGCCATCTTGCGGATGGTAAGCAGTGCTGAACTTTAGTCTAGTGCCTAAGCTCTCATGCATACTTCGCCAAAAGTGTGAGGTGAATCTAGAATCACAATTTGATACAATACTAACTGGTACTCCATGCAACCTCACAAGCTGTCGTATATACGTGTCACCTAGAAGCTCTGTGGACTGTCCGACTCTGAACGGCAAGAAATATGCCGACTTTGTGAGAAGATCCATAATAACCCATACTGTGTCCTTCCTATTAGGACTCCTCGGAAATCCTGTAACAAAATTTATGGTGATATGTTCCCACTTCCATTCAGGGATGAAAAGTGGCTGTAACATACCCGCAGTCCTCTGATGCTCGGCCTTAACTTGCTGAAAGACCAAATATGTTTCCACGAACCTCGCAATCTCTCTTTTTATTCCATGCCACCAGTAATACTGTCTCAAATCTCGGTACATCTTCGTACCTCCCGGATAAATAAAGTAAATAGAGCTATGTGCCTCCTTCATTAATTCCTGTCTCAACTCTCCATTCGGTACATATAGGCAAGTTCCACACCATAGTGTTCCGTCCTCATGGATCCGAAGTTCCGTCTGCATGCCGGCTTTGTCCTCTCTCTAAGTCTCTAAAATCTAGCATATGTCAGCAAAGCTGCCTTGATCCTCTCAACTAGTGAGGACTGAACCTCAAGGTTAGCCAAATTTTCTTCTTGTCCTGGCAGAATAACCTCTATCCCAAGCTCTTGAAGGTCCTCTATTAGTTGGGGCTATGTCATCAAGAAATAAGCCGTGGGCTTCCTGCTGAGTGCATCTGCTACAACGTTAGCCTTGCCCGGATAGTACTACAAATCTATATCGTAATCAACCATCAACTCTAACCATCGCCTCTGCCTCAAGTTAAGCTCCTTCTGGGTGTAGACATACTTTAGACTCTTGTGATCAGTAAAAATCTCCACTCGTTCTCTATAAAGATAGTGTCTCCATATCTTCAATGCAAAAATCACTGCAGCTAGCTCAAGATCGTACGTCAGATAATTCTCCTCATGAACCTTCAAATGTCTCGATGCATAAGCGATCACCTTGCCATGCTGCATCAAAACACATTTCAATCCACTTCCTAACACATCACTATATACTACAAATCCTCCCGATCCTGAAGGAAGGGTCAAGATTGGTGCAGTCGTTAACTGCTTCTTCAACTCTTCAAAGATCTTCTAACACTCCTCTGTCCAAACAAACTCCTGGTCCTTACGTGTCAATCGCGTCATAGGCTTTATAATTCTTGAGAAGTTCTGCACGAATCTCCGATAATATCCGGCAAGTCCAAGAAAACTCCTAACCTCTGCAACTGATATAGGTATAGGCCATGTCTCAATGGTAGCAACCTTCTCTGGATTAACTGAAAGTCCTTCTCCTGAAATTATGTGTCCAAGAAAAGGTATTCTGTCCAGGCAGAATTCATATTTGCTGAGCTTAGCGTACAGCCTCTCCTGTCGTAGTGTCTCCAACACGATTCTAAGATGCTCCTCGTATTCTTCGTGGTTTTTGGAGTATACCAAGATATCATCTGTAAATACGACCACGAACTTGTCCAAGTACTAGTGGAAGACCTTATTCATTAAGCTCATAAATATAGCTGGCGCGTTTGTTAAACCAAATGGCATAACTAAGAACTCATAATGGCCGTACTTGGTCCTAAAGGCTGTCTTTGGTATAACTTCCTTCCGCACCTTGATCTCATGATAGCCGGATCTGAGATCGATTTTTGAGAATACACAAGCACCACTTAATTGATCGAATAGACCATCAATGCGTGGTAAAGGATACCTATTCTTGATTGTTACAGCATTTAGTGCTCTAAAATCAAAGCACAAGCGTACCGTTCTATCCTTCTTTGCTACAAATAGGATTGGCGCACCCCAAGGTGAAACGTTGGCTCGAACAAAGCCCTTCTCTAAAAGATCATCAACCTGTATCTTTAGTTCTACTAATTCCTTTGGTGCTAACCGGTACACAGATGAGGTAATGGGCTCCGATCCTGGAGTTAATTCTATAATGAATTCTATTTTCGGGTCAGGTGGTAAGCCTGGAAGGTCGTCAAAAAATATTGTCATGACCCACACCCGAAAAATCGGGCATGAGTCGTGGGTACGTCCAGCCTAAGCCGCAAAATCGGCGGTAGAACGCTGTAAAGGTTCATTCTAGGTGACAATATCTATCTCATAAAACCTGTCAATATAGCCTCTCTAAAAGGAGGGCAACCACGCAATATATATGTCTCAATCACAATATCTAGGGGAAGAGTATAAGCACGATAAGATATCACAAAGAAACAAGAAAACGAAGAGCAAGTGCAATATCCAAATATACAGTCCAAGTCTAAAGTCTACAACATCACAGAATAACAAAATAATAAATACAGTCATCCAAAATAGCAACTGGGAACAACCCAGGAAAACTCACCTAGCTTACTAGGGCGCTAACGGCGTATCCTCGACGGGCTTCTCCTCAGTCTCGGGGTCACAACACTCCTCGACGCCCGGCCCGTAGACTAGCAATAGAAAATATGCCCAGTCAGGACTGGAATAAAGTACATAACTCTGAAAGCAACTCCAAATACATGGTAAGGTATATATGACTAGCAATAGAAAAGTATACAAGATGCACAGGAAATAAATACATGATGGAGCAGATAAAGTAGCTGCAATATAAACTGGAGAAAAATACAAGTAGTGGAGAAGTAACTTCATATGAGAAAACAGGAATACTAGCTAAGTGCCTTGAGCACAAGTTCGTTATTTGATCGGTTTAGGTTGCATATGAATACGCATAACTTCGTTATGCGTGAGTTGCATAACCGACATACACATAAATACTGTTTGGCTTTGATCACATAACCAACTCCTACTCCCCTCCCCCACTAATACTCTTGGATCCAACCACGACACGCTACGTACATGATAAATAGCTCGCGCACATGAAGGCGAGAGCACAAGAAGCACATGATAGCACATGAGAATCAATACTCGAAGCACATGATGAAATACACGTGATAGAGTACCCGCTGAACACGGTAAGGGGGATAGCATCTCATGACGGGATCCACTAGTACCAGCTCGTGAAACAATATGTCAGAATCAAGTATTACAGTTTTAGAACAGGTGATATAAACGCTATCATGAAATGGAAACTATCAGAGGTAGGTACTCGCTTGACGTCCTGAGCAACTGATGAGGACCGAGATCCGGACTGGCGTCGCAAGAACCTATTACGAAAAGCAGAATTAAATAAGATTCTAAAGAGTTAAAGTAATATAAAATAACTAAAAATAGGCTTCTAGGGTTATTCTAGGTCGAACCGGTGAAATTTGGGTCAAAAAGTCAACCCGGAGTCCAAAAAGTCAACTCTAGGTCAAAACTAGGTCAAACATTGACTTTTACGGTCAACGAGGACAATTATGGTCAAAGCTAGGTCAAACTAGGGTGCCCCTGAAATTCTAGGTCAAAACTAGCTCATTAAGCTAGTAAACCCTCAAACTCGCCTCCTCGAGATACCGAGATACCCTCGGTATCCGATACCTCGACCTAGGCTACGCACCCCACCTATACCCGCTAAAACCTATGCTAGCACATGTAATTATATATACCAATACATAAAAACCCATCTCTAAACTTATCCCTATGCAATTGCTCAAAAACTCCGCTCGAAACTCAATACCTTGGATATCTCAAGGTATTGAGATACCTTGATATCTCAAGGTATTGAGATACCTCTCTAAACCCTCACTAACTACCCCTCTAACTAACTATATAAGCATATAGATATATACCTAGCTATATGTATATGTGATATATATATATATATATATATATATATATATATATATATATATATATATATATATATATATATCACATATACATATATACCTAGATATCTACATATATATATATATATATATATATATATATATATATATATATATATATATATATATATATATATATATATATATATATATATATCACACATACACACATACATATATACCCATACACACTCTCATATATGTATATCTATATCTAGTATTTACACCTCTATCTAGCTATAACATATATCTAGCTAGCTATATGTATATATATATATATATCTATACATATAGATCTATCTATCTATCTAATATCTATCAATCTATCTATCTATCTAACTATCTATCTAATATCTATCTATCTAACAATCTATTTATCTATCCATCTATTAATCTATCTACCTATCAATCAATCTATCTATCTATTGATCTATCACCCCTCTAGCTAACCCGCCTCACCTAGCTGCTGCTGCTGCTGGAGATGCTGCTGCTGCTGCTGTTATGTGCAGCTGCACACTGCACAACCCAGCATACCACACACACACGAACACGCACACACACATATCTATATATATATCAACATACATATATATATATATATATATATATATATATATATATATATATATATATATATATATATATATATATATATATATATACACACACAGTAACATATATACTTACACACATATACTTATATATATAAGTACACACTACATATATATATATACACATATCTATATGTATATAACCACACAAATCCATATATATATATATACATACACATACACATACACACAGATATATATATATATATATATATATATATATATATATATATATATATATATATATATATATATATATATATATATATATATATATGTGTCTGTATTTATATATATGCTTGTGTATATAGATCTATGTGAGTGTGTGTGTATATATATATATATATATATATATATATATATATATATATATATATATATATATATATATATATATATATACACACACACACTCACATAGATCTATATACACAAGCATATATATAAATACAGACACATATATAGATATACAAACACACACACACACACACATATAAATATATATACATAGACACACATACATATATATATAATCATATATACATACGCATAAACACAACACACAACACCACAACACAATACTCACAAAACTCACCAACGCTCGCCCAACGACCCCTTACACGCACAAACACACATATATATATAAAATATAACCCGAGAACTCTAGCACACACTCCCCGAAGCAAACCCAACATGCGCACAAGTCCGAAACAAAGAAACCAAGTCGAAATGGTCGTTCGGTCATTTCGATAAATACATGGTGTGCGGTTCAGAAAATCTCCTGAAACGCATACCAAACCAACTCAAAATCGGCCCAAAATTTATCCACTGGTTCTAAACGATGTCTAGATCCTAGAAAAAATGCTAACTCGTCGATTCTAGGTCCGTGGCAAAAATGCGCATGCACATAGAACCGGCAACGACGAAAACCCCCAAAACGCCTGAAACGTCCATTTCTTCGCGACACGACTTCACGTGTCCGAACGGAGACACGCACTAACCCTTAAGACACCCAAAAACATCTACCTAGGTCCGTCTAACCTAGAACATCACCCAAAATTGGGCCAATCTCGGATTTTACCCGAAATTGACACAAAACCTAATGTCAAAGTCTCCAAACACAACCAAACTTGCTCCAACTTCCTCCCACGGGTAGCCTTAGGGTCTAGGAAGGTTCTAAACTACTAATTATACTATATTAGAGTAATTAGTAAGAGAAAAGTTAGGGTTTACCTCTTGGGAGTTGGAATCCCAAGGCCAAAGTCTCCAAAACACTTGAAATTACCTCCCTCAAGCTCCAAGCCTCCAAATCTAGCCTCCATACTAAGTCTAGGCTCTAAATACCTAGGTTAGGGAAAATCAAAAGGTTTGGGTTCATATTTATGGAAGAAATAGAAGAAGGAAGAGAAGAATGACTTACTTGGAGCTTGAAATGGGAAGTGGGGAAGATGAAAAGAAGAAGAAAGAGTGGAGAAGAAGAAGAAGAAGAAGAAGAAGAAGAAGAAGAAAAATGGAGGGGGGGCTGGTCGGGTCTGGGAATATGGGAATAGGGCCGGCCATGGCAAGGAAAGTAGGTTTACATAGTCTTCAAAAGACCAAAATGCCCTCCTTAACTTGGGTTTGGGTTTGGGGTTCCAAAAGCACTCAAACTAACTCTGAATCTCTCCAACTAACCTATTAAAAATATAATAAATATTTTAAACCCAAAAATAGGTCTCACAAGGGTGTGGGTTGGGTCGGACATGGGTCCACTAGGGTCTGACATGGGTCCAGGCTAGCCAAAACCCTAAAACAATCAAATAAAAATAATACAACCAACAATTAAATATAAATATAATTAATTATAAATAATACATAATTTACCAAATAAATAAATAAAAAATAACCCTATTTTCTAGAATCGGGTAGTGACAAGCCTACCCTTCTTAAAATTATTTCGTCCTCGAAATTAAAAAGACGAAACTAGGACAGGAATGCAAAGAAAAGAACCATACCTCAGGGCTCGAAGAGATAGGGGTATCGCTCGTGCATTTCATCCTCCCTCTCCCAGGTCGACTCACCTAGAGAGTGATGCCTCCATGCGACGCGAACTAAAGGAATAGTCTGGTTCCTCAACACCTTCTCCCGTCGATCCAGAATCTCCACCAGCTGCTCTGGATAGCTAAGAGTAGGGCCCACCACGATCTCTGAGTGATCCAATACGTGACTGGGATCCACCATGTACCGTCTCAACTGCGACACGTGGAACACATCATGAACTTCCTCTAGCGTAGGCGACAACTCTATCCTATACGCCACAGTGCCGACCCTCTCAAGGATGCTGAAGGGTCCGACGAAACGTGGGCTAAGTTTTCCGCCTCCACCGAAGCGAATAGTGCCCCACGTCTGAGAAATCCTCAGGAACACCAGATCTCCAACCTAGCACAAACAAGGTCTCAGCACTTAATCTAAAACAAGCAAACACAAGAACAAAATCTAGATTCTAAGCTATACCTCGAACTCCAAAGGTCTCCGGTGGCTATCGGCCCAATGCCGCTGTCTGTCCTGCACCACCCGAAGTCTATCTCTAATGAGCTTGACCTTCTCCACTGCATCAACCACCATCTCCGGGCCAAGCAAAGCTCTCTCGCCTATATCATTCCATGATAACGGAGTGCGACACCTCCGTCCATACAACGCCTCGAATGGTGACATCTCGATACTGGCTTGGTAGCTGTTGTTGTAAGCAAATTCTACCAAGTGCAAGTGATCCTCCCAAGAGCCTCTGAAATCTAGAACACAAGTGTGAAGCATGTCCTCAAGTGTCTGGATGGTCCTTTCTGACCGACCATCTGTCTGTGGGTGATATGCACTACTAAACTTGAGTTGGGTGCCCAAGCTAGCCTGCAGACTCCTCCATAAATGCGAAGTATAACGACTGTCCCGGTCTGATACTATGCTCACAGGAACTCCATGCAGTCTGACTATCTGGCGCACATACATCTCTGCTAGTCTCTCCGTAGACATACCCACTTTGAAAGGTAGAAAGTGGGCCGATTTGGTCAACCTGTCCACGATGACCCAAATCGCATCCTTCTGGCCTGGAGAACGAGAAAGTCCAGAAACAAAATCTATGGTCACATGCTCCCATTTTTACTCCGGAATGGGTAACGGCTGGAGCAACCCTCCTGGCCTCTGCCTCTCCGCCTTCACCTGCTGGCACACTAAGCATCGGGATACGAGCGCACTATCTCCCGCTTTATCCCGTACCACCATACATGCTCTCTCAGATCTTTATACATCTTGTTGGCACCTGGATGCATAGAGTACTGGGATCGATGCGCCTCCTGAAGAACCTCCTCGCGTAATGACCCACTCGGCACACACAACCTGGTACCGTGCCGCAATGAACCATCATCAGCAATGGTGAAGTCATCTGATAATCCAATCTGAACCTGCGCCCTGATGCTCCTCAGGGACTCATCCTCAAACTGTGTAGCCCTGATCCGGTCTACCAACTCTGACTGAATCTGCAGTCCCCATATCTGTATCTTAACTCCAGGCACTATCACCTCAATGCCCAAGCTCCCTAGATCTGCCAGAAGATAATGATCTGTAGTCAGGCACATAGCTACCGGATACCTGCTCAACGCATCCGCAACTACGTTTAACTTCCCTGGATGGTACTGCAATAATATGTCGAAGTCTTTCATCAACTCCAACCATCTCCTCTGCCTCGTGTTCAGCTCTTTTTGGGTAAACACATACTTCAAGCTCTTGTGGTCTGTGAAGATCACCACACGCTCTCCGTATAAATAGTGTTTCCACAACTTCAGAGCAAAGATGACCGCTGCCAACTCTAAATCGTGGGTAGGGTAGTTCTTCTCATGAGGACGTAATTGCCTGGAAGCATAGGCAATCACCCTCCCATTCTGCTACAACACACAACCTAGTCCCTTCCCCGATGCATCACTATAGATAGTGGATCCTCTAGATCCTGATGGCAACGTCAACACTGGAGCTGTCGTCAACCTCCTCTTCATCTCATCAAAGGCAATCTGGCACTCCTCTGACCAAACAAACTCCACGTCCTTCCGAGTCATCCTGGACAATGGCTCTGCAATTCGAGAAAAATCCTGAACAAATCTTCTGTAGTAGCCTGCCAGTCCCAGGAAACTCCTGACCTCGGCTACTGAACTCGGCGCACTCCATGCCTCAACTGCTATGATCTTTCTCGGATCCACCGAGATCTCCTCTCCAGTCACCACATGACCAAGGAATTCCACCTTGTCAAGGAAGAACTCGCACTTCGAAAGCTTTTCATAAAGCTTCTCCTTTCTAAGAGTCTCCAGCACTATCCTCAGATGCTCCTCGTGCTCCTCTGGGGTCTTCGAATATACCAAGATATCATCTATAACCACCATTACAAACCTGTCCAGATGCTGATGGAATACCTTGTTCATCAGATTCATGAACAGTACCGGGGCATTAGTCAACCCAAACGACATCACCATGAACTCATACTGTCCAAACCTGGTCCGAAAAGCTATCTTCGGAATATCCTCCTGCCTGACCTTCACCTGGTGGTAGCCTGTCCTCAGATCAATCCTGGAAAATACCCTCGCTCAGCTCAACTGGTCAAAAAGAACATCAATACGCGGCAGCGGATACTTATTCTTGATTGTGAGGTTGTTCAGAGCCCTGTAGTCGATACACATCTGTATCGACCCATCCTTCTTCGGCACAAAAAGTACCAGAGCACCCCACGGAGAAGAACTAGATCTGATAAATCCCTTGTCCTGAAGCTCATCCACCTGCTTCTTCAACTCTATCAGCTCACTGTTGCTACTCTATAGACGTGCTGGGATATCGGCTCCGCGCCTGGCACCAAGTCTATAGAGAACTCCACATCTCTATCCGGAGGTAACCCTAGCAACTCCTCCGGAAAGACATGTATGAACTCCGCTATCAGTGGATGTGGCAACCTCGGCTCTACCACCAGGGCTCCGTAGAAGACTCCCTCGCTCTTCTCCGCTGCTCCTCTGGCAAACTGAAACTCTGGCTCACCCGGCGGACTAAACAACACTCTGCCTCCGCGATAATCTATACTAGCACAATGCATACTCAACCAATCCATCCCGAGTACAATGTCGTAGCTCGGAAGTGGCATTACGAGTAGGCACACACTCAACTTCCGGCCTTCCAAGGTAACTCTCCGGTCTCTGCAGACATCACTGACTAGGATGATGCCACCCCCGATCATGATCTTGCAGAGTCTAGCTAAAGGTTCAACAACAAGATAGTGTCTAACAGCAAAAGATACAGACACAAAGCTATGGGAAGCACCGGAATCAAATAAAGCAAGTGCTGGAATGGAATCAAGAAGAACAGAACCTGAGATCACATCACCAACGGGCTCGGCCTCGTCTACGATCAGGGAAAAAGCTCACCCTTGCTGTCCTCCTCGGTGCTGCTGCTGGTGCTGAGCAAACCTCTACCGCTGAGTCGGCAAAGGCTGTCCTCTCTGCTGTACTGCAGGTGCTCTGGCTGGTCCCCTCTGAGCGGCTCCTCCGCCCTGAGCTGTACGAGCAAGTGCTGAAAGGCAATCCTTCAGCTGGTGATCGGCTGTGCCACACAACAAATATCTGCCCAGCCTCTTCCTGTAAATGTCCTATCCGTGCCCTGGCTTCCTACAGAAAGGGCAAATGATGGGCTACCTCTGGCCCTGCTGCTGTCCCTGCTGCTGGGGTGCCTGCCGGAAGGGCGCACGACCCTGACCCTGGTGCTGTTGAGTATGTTGGAACTGCCTCTTGGCTGGGCCTGCACTGCTGCCTGCTCTAGAATCATCTCTACTCCTCTTGGTCTTCAGCTCCAAGTCATCCTCAGCCCTCTGAGCGTCGCTCACAATCTGCTCGAAGGTCGCCTCGCGGTCACTCCTAGTCAAGGACTTGACCGCCATGACCAAACCCTTACAGAACTTTTGTGCCTTCGCTGCCTCAGTCAAACCCTCAACAAATCTGCCCAGATGGCAGAACTCTGCTGCATACTCGTCCACCAGCATGCTCCCCTGGACGAGCGCCTCAAACTGGCTCTCTAAAGCACTGAGAGCCACATCCGGGAAGAACTTCTCCTTGAAAAGCTTCTTGAAAGCCTCCCAGGTCAGTCCCGGTACTACTATCCGCGTATCTGTGCGGTACCAAGTAAGGGCAAGATCGAACATCTGGCTGCCCGCCGCCATAATCTGCATACTGGCTGGGATCAGCGCCAGTCTAAAGATACCCTCAATGTGCTTGATCCAGTCGTCCGCTTATAGGATCCCCTCCGTACCCCAGAACTCCTTGGGCCGCATCCTTGAAGGTCGATAATGGTGCCCGGCCTCGGATGCTGAGCCTGCTCCGCCTGTGGCTGGATCTGGGCCACTCTATCCACCGCTGTCATGGCCACCTGGTGGGCATTCTCAATGCCCAACCTCATAACATCTGCCTGGCGGTGCTGTGCATCTATCATCTCTCTGAAGAACGCAAACAACTGCGTGGCATCAACTGGTGCAAGCGATGGTGGAGGAGGTACCACCGGAACAACTGGTGTAGCTCTCTGATCGATAGGAGTAAGAGGATCTCTGAGAGAAACGGATGCTCCCTTAACCGCAGGAGTGGCGAGTGGAGCGGTAGCGGCTGTCTGAAGTCGAGCTGGACGAGAGGTGGCAGACCTCTCGGTGGCAGCTGCTGGAACGGTGCGCTGAGACTGTGTCTTCAGAGGCAACCTGAACACAGATCAAAAGAAGTCAATACGGTGCAAGAAACGATATCATCAAAGAAGGACAGTAATATTGTAAAAGAAAACAACTTCAAGAAAATTAAAGATAGCAAAAGAAATCAGGAAGGGTCCTAGTTATGATTGAGCACACTCTCTCTCAGCCTATATCTATATCCTATTACAGGTAAACCTAAAAACTATACCTGCGTACTCGACCTGCATGGGCCACCACCAAAAATATGTCATGACCCACACCCGAAAAATCGGGCATGGGTCGTGGGTACGTCCAGCCTATGCCGCAGAATCGGCGGTAGAACGCTGTAAAGGTTCGTTCTAGGTCACAATATCTATCTCACAAAACCTGTCAATATAGCCTCTCCAAAAGGAGGGCAACTGTCACGACCCGCACCCGGGTAATCGGGCATGAGTCGTGGGTACGTCCAGCCTACGCCGCAGCATCGGCGGTAGAACGCTGTCTAGGTCAACTATCTAGATAATAATCTCACACAAAAATCGGCCATGACCTCTCCAAAAGGAGGGCAACCACACAAACAATATATAAACCTGTCAAGATCTCAACTCCAAACGGAGGAGCAATATCATAAAGATAACCACAATATACTCAATCACGAATCTAAGCACGATAAGATAACACAGAGATCTAACAACTATAAAGTCTAACCAACAACAACTACTACAACAACCACAACATCAAATAATAACACAACAATATCCAAAATAATATACAAACAAGGTCTCAAACCAAAACCGGAGACAAATCCGGTACTAAGGCTAATAAAACAACAACAAGATCCTAGTGATCCCGGCTACCAACCCGGAAATCACCCCTAAACTAGAGGGTCCCTGTCTGCACCGTCGACAGGCTCAGGTCCATAAAACGTCGGACACCAATCCTCCGGATACTCTGAAAAATATGTCCAGTCAGGACTGGAGCAAGTACATCTCTAACAGCAGTTCCATTTAAATGATAAAAACTATAAAACAGTTATAGCAAGTAGCAAGAAGAGTGAAGCAAGTATGAAACAAGGAAATATGTAAATCACTGGTGCATAAAGGTAAAGATGCAGGAATATCAGAAACAAGATAGTAATAACTGCAATATACAGAAAATCTAAGCTAAGATCAAGTCCGTGCACAAGAACGTGTAGTGAGTCTAGCATGAAAAACATGTAGTGAGTCAAGTCCAGAAATATGTAAGTGAGACAAGTCAAGAAATGCATGAGAGTCCAGACTATAAAGAATGAACTCGGTGTCTTTGAAATACTTGTTTCGACATGTAAACGGCTAGGGGTAAGTACGGCTCACCGCGCACTGGGTGCGCGGCTGCTATCATTCCAGATTAGACCAGAGGGAGTGATTCCTGATGATGCCAGATAGGAATGTTTACATGTCTACTCGAGTATTTCCCTGCCCCGACTAATATAAGTGGATCCAAGACCCGATACGCAAATCAAGATGAGTCCAGCCTGAACATGAGTGATGCCTGTAGGTGATGCCAGTAGTGATTCCAGAATAGAGGCCAGAAACATGAAATGTACGTGTCGCAAGTAAATGAATCCAGAACTATCAATCAGTGTCTCGTGTTGTGCCAGAATAATCAGATGATACTATACTAAAAGCTGAATCATAATAATCATCAAATAATGAAAACTATCAGAGAATGTACTCGCCTGACGTCCTGAGCAACTGGCGATCCGAACTGGTGTCGCAAGGACCTAATACGAAAAGCAAGGTTAAACAGGGTTCTAATGAGTTAAACAGATATAAAATAATTAAAAATAGGCTTCTAGGGTCGTTCTAGGTCAAACGGGTCAAACCGGTAAAATCTGGGTCAGAAAGTCAACTCTGGGTCCAAAAAGTCAACTCTAGGTCAAAACTAGGTCAAAAGTTGACTTTGGCGGTCAACCGAGTCAACTACGGTCAAGTCTGGGTCAAACTAGGGTGCTCCTGAAATTCTAGGTCAAACCGAGGTCATTAAGCTAGAAAACTCACAAACTCGCCTCCTTGAGATACCGGGATACCCTCGGTATCCGATACCTCAACCTAGGCTACGCACCCCGCCTATACCCTCTAAAACCTATGCTAGCACGCGTAAATATATACACATAAGCATATAAAAATCACTCCAATACAATTCCTAGGCTATTGCTCAATTACCCCGCTCGAAACCCAATACCTTGGTTATCTTAAGATATTGAAATACCTCGGTAGCTCAAGGTATTGAGGTTTCGCTCTAAAACTCCTCTAACTAGCTATCTAGCTACTAATTACATACCTAGATATTAATCTAGGCTAGGTAATATAGATATCTACCATATTTATATATATCTAAGTAGGTATCTACCTATATATATAGATATCCACGCAAATATACCAAAATACCCAATACCTTACCTTACCTTACTCATAAATATATATATATATAACTATAGGTATATAGATATCTATATCTTAGATAGATATATCTAAGTATCTAGCTATCTACCTATCTAGTATCTAGAAACCTAACTATCTACCTATCAATTACCTATCTATCTATATAATTATCCATCTATTATCTATCTATGTATCTAACTATCTATCTAACTATCTAGTATCTATATAGTACCTATTTACCTAGATACCTATCTACCTATTTAATATCTATCTAGCTACCTATCTAACTATATGTATTCATATATATACATATAGATAGAGATATATATCTAATACCTATCTAGATATCTATATCTCTATCTATCTATCTATCTAACTTATATATCTATTCATATATCTATTTATCTAGCTATTATATCTATCTACCTAGTTATCTATCTATCTATAATCTATCTAACAATCTATATATATAGCTAACTGTAGATATATATATCTATATATATATCACTCTTTCTCGCCCTCACTAGCTACTGCGAATGCTGCTGCTGCTCGCCTAAGACGCTGCTGCTGCTGCTACTGCATAATGTTGCTGTTGCTGCTGAGCTATGCTACTGCTGCTGCTGATTTTGCTGCTGCTGCAGCTGCACATTGCTGCTGCTGCTCCCTGTTTCAGCTGGGCACCCCCCCTCTCATCTCACATACACACACACACCCCCATATATATATACATATATATATATACATATATATATATATATATACATATATATACACATCTATATATATATAACTAGATATCTATATATATATATATATATACCTCTCTACACACTCTAACACACACACTAGCACACACACGCACTAATACACACACACACTCACAACACTATCAACACACACACATAAGCACACACACATATATCTATACATATATATACACACATCTATATATATATACACACATATATATACATATATATATCTATATATATATATATATATCTATCCTCACTCACACACACTCAACCTCACACACCCTCACACACTCTCACAAACACACAACCTCACACACAAACCCTCCTACATATATATAAATATATATACATATATACACACTCACTCAAACTCATATATATATATATATATAGGCACTCACTCACACTCACACTCACACACACTCACCTACGCACTAGCACACACTCACACAAGCACTCACCTACACACATACACTAGCACTCACTAACACACTCACAAACACATAACCACACACATATATATAAATATATATACATAAACACACATACAAATATATATAAATATATATATATATATATATATATATATATATATATATACACAAACACAACACTCACACAACCACACACACAACACTCAAACCACACGCCCCACTCACGCCCAACGACCCCGACACTCACCAACACCCTAATATATATATAATATAACTCGAAAACTCTAGCACACACTCTCCGATACTAACCCAACGCGCGCACAAGCCCGAAACGAGGAAACCAAGTCGAAATGGCCGTTCGGTCATTTCGACGAACACGTGGTGCGCGGCTCAGAAAACCTCCTGAAACGCACACCAAACGAACTCAGAATCGGCCCAAAATTTACCCACGCGCTCTACACGATGTCTAGATCCTAGAAAATGCACTCCCGTATCGATTCTAGGCCCGTGGCGGAAACGCACACGCACTTAGAATCGGCGACGACGAAAAGCCCCAAATTCGCCCGAAACGCCCGTTTCTCCGCGACGCGGCTTCCCGTGTCCGAACGGAGACACGCACTCACCCTCACAACTTCCGACAACGTCTAGCTAGGTCCGTCTAACCTAGGGCATCACCCAAAATTGGGCCAAATTCGGATTCCACCCGAAATTGACACAAAACCTAGTGTTAAAGTCTCTAAACCCAACCAAACTAGTTCCAACTTTCTCCCACGGGTAGCCTAAGGGTCTAGGAAGGTTCTAAACTATTAATTACACTATATAAAAGTAATTAGCAAGGGAAAAGTTAGGGTTTTACCTCTTGGGAGTTGGAATCCCAAGCCAAAGTCTCCAAATCTCTCCAAATTCACCTCCTACAAGCTCCAAGCCTCAAATCCAAGCTCCAACACCAAATCTAGGCTCTACCCACCTAGGTTGGGGAAAGATCTAGGGTTAGGGTTACATAAAGAAGAAGGAATGGAAGAAAGAAGGAAGAAAAGTGAACTTACTTGAAGTAGGAAGGAGAAAGGAAGAAGAAAAATGAGTGGAGAAGAAGAAGAAGTGAAGAAGAAGAGTGGGGGGAAAGGGGAGCTGCTGTGCTTGCTGGAAATGCACGGGTCTGGGACAATGGGAACCGGCCACAAGCAAATATAAGGGTTCCCTAATTCTCCAATGACCAAAATGCCCTCATAACTAAGGTTTTGGGTTTCGGGGTTCCAAAATCACTCAAACTAGTTCCAAATCTCTCCCACTAACCTCCTAAAAATAAAATAAATATTTCTAAGCCCCAAAATAATTCTCACAAGGGTGTGGACTGGGTCGGACATGGGTCCACTAGGGTCTGACATGGGTCCAGGCTAGCCAAAATCCTAAAACAATCAATAAAAATATAATACAATCATTAATTAATTATAAATATAATTAATTAAAAATAATGCACAATTAACCAAATTAAAAATAAATAAAAATACCCAGATCTGGAAATGGGGTGGTGACAAGCCTATCCTCCTTAGAAAATTTTGTCCTCGAAATTTAAAGTCAATCACAATCTCTCTAGGTCAAACCCCCAACAATCACAGTCAAGAAATTCTACCTAAACAACATACAAGATCAGGGTCCTACTGGTCGTGTTATCACAGTCTCAATCAGGGTTACTACACTATCTACCACAGCACAAGAAAATCTAACAGGTACTAATGAAGCACACCACAGGAATAGAAAAGGACAGGAAGAAGAAACAAGAGACAGACCTGCTAACTCGACATCCGTAGCATCGGCCTCCTCGACCGTCAACGCATAAGCCCTGCCCTGCTAGGGTGTATCCCTCTGCTGGTGCGGGGCATGATGCTGTGCCACAGATGGCCTAGCTCCAACTCTCTGATCCTGTGCTCCACCCAATGGAGGTGCAGTAGGGCAATCTCGTATCTGGTGAGCAGCGGATCCACAGAACAAACACACCTTCAGCCTCCTCCTACAAACATCCCAGGTGTGTCCTGCCTTCCTGCAGTAGGCACAAGTGGGCACCCTCTGATCCTCACCCTGTTGTGCTACCTTCTGCACATAGGGACGCTTAGCAGGTCCCGCACTGCCACTCGTACTGCCTGAATCATCCCTGCCTCTCTTGGACTTGAGCTCCAAGTCATCCTCTGCTCTCTGAGCATCTCCTACTATCTGCTCAAAAGTTGCCTCGCGGTCGCTCCTGGTCAAAGACTTGACCGCCATAACCAAGCCCTTGCGAAACTTCCTCGCCTTGGCTGCCTCACTCAAGCCCTCTACAAATCTGCCCAGACGGCAGAACTCCGCTGCGTACTCATCCACCGTCATGCTCCCTTGGACGAGTGCCTCGAACTGGCTCTCCAAAGCACTGAGCGCCACATCTGGGAAAAACTTCTCCTTAAAAAGCCTATTGAAAGCCTCCCAAGTAAGCCCTGGCGCCGCAATCCTCGTATCTGTGCGATACCATGTCAAGGCGAGGTCGAACATCTGACTGCCCGCTGCCTCTATCTGCATGCTGTCTGGAATCTACGCCAGCCTGAAGATGCCCTCAATCTGCTCTATCCAGTCATCCGCGTACAGGATACCTTCTGTACCACGAAACTCCTTGGGCCGCATCATCTGAAAGTCAATGATGCTGCCCGGCCTCGGATGCTGTATCTGATCTGCCTGTGGCTGAATCTGTGCCACCCTATCCACTGCTGTCATAGCCACCTGGTGGGCGTTCTCAATGCCCAATCTCATCACATCCACCTGACGGTACTGCGCGTCTATCATCTCCCTGAAGAACGCAAACAACTGCGCGGCATCTACTGGAGCAGGAAGTGGTGGAGGAACCACCGGAACGACTGGGGTAGTCCTCGGATCGACAGGTGAAGGAGGATCCCCGAAAGAAGCAGATGCTCCCTCAACCGCAGGAGTGGTGAGTGGAGCGGTAGCAGCTGCCTGAATACGAGCTGGACGAGAGGTAGCAGACCTCTCCGAGGCAACTGCTGGAACGGTACGATGGGATCGTGTCTTCGGAGGCATCCTGAACACAGATCAAAAGAAGTCAATACGGCGCAAGATACGATATCATCAAAGAAGGACAGTAATATTTCAAAAGAAGCAATTTCAGAATATTAGATTGGAATTGTTCCTAGTCGTGATTGAGTACACTCTCATCCTAGATCCTAGATCCTATAGCAGGCTCGCAGCAGTACAACTAAGTTGTTGTACCACCACGACATCGCACTAATTGCGAATCGAGACCTGCATGGGCCACCACCAAAAACGTGTCACGACCCGCAACCCGGAAATCGGGCATGAGTCGTGGGTACGTCCAGCCTACGCCGCAGCATCGGCGGTAGAACGCTGTCTAGGTCAACTATCTAGATAATAATCTCACACAAAAATCGGCCATGACCTCTCCAAAAGGAGGGCAACCACACAAATAATATATAAACCTGTCAAGATCTCAACTCCAAACGGAGGAGCAATATCATAAAGATAACCACAATATACTCAATCACGAATCTAAGCACGATAAGATAACACAGAGATCTAACAACTATAAAGTCTAACCAACAACAACTACTACAACAACCACAACATCAAATAATAACACAATAATATCCAAAATAATATACAAACAAGGTCTCAAACCAAAACCGGAGACAAATCCGGTACTAAGGCTAATAAAACAACAACAAGATCCTAGTGATCCCGGCTACCAACCCGGAAATCACCCCTAAACTAGAGGGTCCCTGTCTACACCGTCGACAGGCTCAGGTCCATAAAACGTCGGACACCAATCCTCCGGATACTCTGAAAAATATGTCCAGTCAGGACTGGAGCAAGTACATCTCTAACAGCAGTTCCATTTAAATGATAAAAACTATAAAACAGTTATAGCAAGTAGCAAGAAGAGTGAAGCAAGTATGAAACAAGGAAATATGTAAATCACTGGTACATAAAGGTAAAGATGCAGGAATATCAGAAACAAGATAGTAATAACTGCAATATACAGAAAATCTAAGCTAAGATCAAGTCCGTGCACAAGAACGTGTAGTGAGTCTAGCATGAAAAACATGTAGTGAGTCAAGTCCAGAAACATGTAAGTGAGACAAGTCAAGAAATGCATGAGAGTCCAGACTATAAAGAATGAACTCGGTGTCTTTGAAATACTTGTTTCGACATGTAAACGGCTAGGGGTAAGTACGGCTCACCGCGCACTGGGTGCGCGGCTGCTATCATTCCAGATTAGACCAGAGGGAGTGATTCCTGATGATGCCAGATAGGAATGTTTATATGTCTACTCGAGTATTTCCCCGCCCCGACTAATACAAGTGGATCCAAGACCCGACACGCAAATCAAGATGAGTCCAGCCTGAACATGAGTGATGCCTGTAGGTGATGCCAGTAGTGATTCCAGAATAGAGGCCAGAAATATGAAATGTACGTGTCGCAAGTAAATGAATCCAGAAATATCAATCAGTGTCTCGTGTTGTGCCAGAATAATCAGATGATACTATACTAAAAGCTGAATCATAATAATCATCAAATAATGAAAACTATCAGAGAATGTACTCGCCTGACGTCCTGAGCAACTGGCGATCCGAACTGGTGTCGCAAGGACCTAATGCGAAAAGCAAGGTTAAACAGGGTTCTAATGAGTTAAACAGATATAAAATAATTAAAAATAGGCTTCTAGGGTCGTTCTAGGTCAAACGGGTCAAACCGGTAAAATCTGGGTCAGAAAGTCAACTCTGGGTCCAAAAAGTCAACTCTAGGTCAAAACTAGGTCAAAAGTTGACTTTGGCGGTCAACCGAGTCAACTACGGTCAAGTCTGGATCAAACTAGGGTGCTCCTGAAATTCTAGGTCAAACCGAGGTCATTAAGCTAGAAAACTCACAAACTCGCCTCCTTGAGATACCGGGATACCCTCGGTATCCGATACCTCAACCTAGGCTACGCACCCCGCCTATACCCTCTAAAACCTATGCTAGCACGCGTAAATATATACACATAAGCATATAAAAATTACTCCAATACAATTCCTAGGCTATTGCTCAATTACCCCGCTCGAAACCCAATACCTTGGTTATCTTAAGATATTGAAATACCTCGGTAGCTCAAGGTATTGAGGTTTCGCTCTAAAACCCCTCTAACTAGCTATCTAGCTACTAATTACATACCTAGATATTAATCTAGGCTAGGTAATATAGATATCTACCATATTTATATATATCTAAGTAGGTATCTACCTATATATATAGATATCCACACAAATATACCCAAATACCCAATACCTTACCTTACCTTACTCATAAATATATATATATATAACTATAGGTATATAGATATCTATATCTTAGATAGATATATCTAAGTATCTAGCTATCTACCTATCTAGTATCTAGAAACCTAACTATCTACCTATCAATTACCTATCTATCTATATAATTATCCATCTATTATCTATCTATGTATCTAACTATCTATCTAACTATCTAGTATCTATATAGTACCTATTTACCTAGATACCTATCTACCTATTTAATATCTATCTAGCTACCTATCTAACTATATGTATTCATATATATACATATAGATAGAGATATATATCTAATACCTATCTAGATATCTATATCTCTATCTATCTATCTAACTTATATATCTATTCATATATCTATTTATCTAGCTATTATATCTATCTACCTAGTTATCTATCTATCTATAATCTATCTAACAATCTATATATATAGCTAACTGTAGATATATATATCTATATATATATCACTCTTTCTCGCCCTCACTAGCTACTGCGAATGCTGCTGCTGCTCGCCTAAGACGCTGCTGCTGCTGCTACTGCATAATGTTGCTGTTGCTGCTGAGCTATGCTACTGCTGCTGCTGATTTTGCTGCTGCTGCAGCTGCACATTGCTGCTGCTGCTCCCTGTTTCAGCTGGGCACCCCCCCTCTCATCTCACATACACACACACACCCCCATATATATATACATATATATATATATACATATATATACACATCTATATATATATAACTAGATATCTATATATATATATACCTCTTTACACACTCTAACACACACACTAGCACACACACGCACTAATACACACACACACACACACTCACAACACTATCAACACACACACATAAGCACACACACATATATCTATACATATATATACACACATCTATATATATACACACATATATATACATATATATATCTATATATATATATATCTATCCTCACTCACACACACTCAACCTCACACACCCTCACACACTCTCACAAACACACAACCTCACACACAAACCCTCCTACATATATATAAATATATATACATATATACACACTCACGCAAACTCATATATATATATATATATATAGGCACTCACTCACACTCACACTCACACACACTCACCTACGCACTAGCACACACTCACACAAGCACTCACCTACACACATACACTAGCACTCACTAACACACTCACAAACACATAACCACACACATATATATAAATATATATACATAAACACACATACAAATATATATAAATATATATATATATATATACACAAACACAACACTCACACAACCACGCACACAACACTCAAACCACACGCCCCACTCACGCCCAACGACCCCGACACTCACCAACACCCTAAAATATATATAATATAACTCGAAAACTCTAGCACACACTCCCCGATACTAACCCAACGCGCGCACAAGCCCGAAACGAGGAAACCAAGTCGAAATGGCCGTTCGGTCATTTCGACGAACACGTGGTGCGCGGCTCAGAAAACCTCCTGAAACGCACACCAATAGAACTCAGAATCGGCCCAAAATTTACCCACGCGCTCTACACGATGTCTAAATCCTAGAAAATGCGCTCCCGCATCGATTCTAGGCCCGTGGCGGAAACGCACACGCACTTAGAATCGGCGACGACGAAAAGCCCCAAATTCGCCCGAAACGCCCGTTTTCTCCGCGACGCGGCTTCCCGTGTCTGAACGGAGACACGCACTCACCCTCACAACTTCCGACAATGTCTAGCTAGGTCCGTCTAACCTAGGGCATCACCCAAAATTGGGCCAAATTCGGATTCCACCCGAAATTGACACAAAACCTAGTGTTAAAGTCTCTAAACCCAACCAAACTAGTTCCAACTTCCTCCCACGGGTAGCCTAAGGGTCTAGGAAGGTTCTAAACTATTAATTACACTATATAAAAGTAATTAGCAAGGGGAAAGTTAGGGTTTTACCTCTTGGGAGTTGGAATCCCAAGCCAAAGTCTCCAAATCTCTCCAAATTCACCTCCTACAAGCTCCAAGCCTCAAATCCAAGCTCCAACACCAAATCTAGGCTCTACCCACCTAGGTTGGGGAAAGATCTAGGGTTAGGGTTACATAAAGAAGAAGGAATGGAAGAAAGAAGGAAGAAAAGTGAACTTACTTGAAGTAGGAAGGAGAAAGGAAGAAGAAAAATGAGTGGAGAAGAAGAAGAAGTGAAGAAGAAGAGTGGGGGGAAAGGGGAGCTGCTGTGCTTGCTGGAAATGCACGGGTCTGGGACAATGGGAACCGGCCATAAGCAAAATATAAGGGTTCCCTAATTCTCCAATGACCAAAATGCCCCTCATAACTAAGGTTTTGGGTTTCGGGGTTCCAAAATCACTCAAACTAGTTTCCAAATCTCTCCCACTAACCTCCTAAAAATAAAATAAATATTTCTAAGCCCCAAAATAATTCTCACAAGGGTGTGGGCTGGGTCGGACATGGGGTCCACTAGGGTCCTGACATGGGTCCAGGCTAGCCAAAATCCTAAAACAATCAATAAAAAATATTAATACAATCATTAATTAATTATAAATACAATTAATTAAAAATAATGCACAATTAACCAAATTAAAAAAAAAAAAATACCCGGCTCTGGAAATGGGGGTGGTGACAGCAACCACGCAATATATATGTCTCAATCACAATATCTAGGGGAAAGAGTATAAGCACGGATAAGATATCACAAAGAAACAAGGAAACGAAGAACAAGTACAATATCCCAAATATACAGTCCAAGTCTAAAGTCTACAACATCACAGAATAACAAAATAATAAATA